>JANIPM010408209.1:0-12725 GCA_027478405.1 Erythroxylum cassinoides | reverse complement strand
TATTCAGGTTTGAGTCTTCATACAGACACTTGGATCCTGGCTTTCGGGAAGGTCCCGGAACAAAAAAGTTTTGTTTTTCGCACCCCGAGTATATGATACTTGGACCGGGATTTTCCTACAACATGGACTTTGGTGCCACTCATCATAGCATCTCTGATCTCTCTCATTTGACTCTCACTACTCCATATCAAGGTAAATAGTAGGTGATGTTAGCTAATGGCAAGTTGGAAAACATTTATCATACAGGTTCATTAAGTCTCTCAGCTGTTTCGAAAATCCTTACTCTCAACCAAATTCTCCACATCTCTGCAATAGCCAAAAATTTAATTAGTATCTCTAAACTCTATAATGATAAATTTGCCTCTGTTGAATATTTCCCAACTTTTTTTCCTTATTCCTTTGTGGTGAAGGATCTGAAAACAAGAACACCTCTTCTTTAGGGAATACTTGAGGATGGCCCCTACAAGTTACCAGACTCGCTTCAATTTCCAAATCAACCTCCAACTTCTACTACATCATCCATTACTCCTCTTGCCTCTTTCTTTGTTAAATCCTGTGATGTCAAATTATGGCATGCCCGTTTAGGGAACCCAAAATTATCAAGTTGTACACCACCGACTGAAGTCATGCAATGTTCCTTTCAATTCAATAAAAGATGATCTCTTTTTATCCCACCTGTGCTAATGCTAAGCATCACAATCTTCCTTTTCTCATTTCTCATTCATGAGCCTCAGCTCCATTTGATCATATACATACTGATGTTTGGGGGCCTTCCCCAGTAACTTTTATCACAGATGCTCGTTACTTTGTGTTATTCATTGATGATCACACTTGATATTCTTAGCTATATTTTCTCACTCATAAAGACCAAATGATCTAAGCTTTTCATAATTTACATAACCTTGTTCAAACTCAATTTCACATTCGTGTAAAGGTTGTCCAATCCGAATGGGGAGGAGAATACAGACCACTACATAAACTCTTTACCGAACTTGGTATTCATCACTGATTGAACTGCCCCTATACACCAGAACAGAATGGGTGAGCAGAAAGGAGGAATCGACAATATGTCAAAAAGAGCCTATCTTTACTTTTCCATTCAAATACCCCACTTTAGTTTTGGCCCTACGCTTTTCCAATGGCCAATTTCCTCATAAACAGACTTCCTTCCACAGCTACTGGTATAAAAAGCCCATTTGAAGACTATATCATACAAAGCCCATATATGATAATATACGGATATTTGATAGTGCCTATTACCCACTATTACATCTTATAATCATCATATACTTGAGTCTAGATCCCATCAATGTATTTACGTTGGCCCAAGCCCTCATTATAAAGGATATGTTTTCTTTATCCCAACAAATGGTCATATATTTTTCTCCCGACATGTGCTTTTCCAAGAAGATAACTTCCCTTACTCCACAACATCTAATTTCCCACTCTATCCTTCTATTACCCATTAGCCATCCATGTCAAACCAATTTTTAATTAGGCAAACAATACAACCCTTGGTTGTTAACCCTATCTCAACTTCTCCACCACATCATTTGACACCACCCTTCTCTCCTTTAGCTTCCACAAGCTCCACATCACCCTTACCACAACACTTTACCTTTTCCACCGTTAACCCAGAAAATGCAAAGAATTTAGTTAATATTTCTAATGATGTTTCTCCACTTTATGTTTCTTACTTACCAGTGCAGGTGACCATAATAGAATCCTCTAGTGCCTCTATGACAGTAGCTAATGTACATCCAATGATTACTCGCTCCAAAGCTGGCATTTTTAAACCTAAGGCCTATTTTGCTTCAATTTCCAACACTTACTCGTTCCATTGGGCCATAATCATTTGAAGATGTCATCATTCAATCTGAGTGGAAGTTAGCTATGCAAACAAAATTTGATGCTCTCATACATAACAAAACATGGACATTAGTGCCAGCCTCTTCCAATATTAAAGCTATCGAGTGTCATTGGGTTTATAAAGTGAAATTAAAGTCCAGTGGTTCTCTAGAATGGTGTAAGGCATGTCTGGTCACTAAGAGGTATCATCAAGAGTAAGGCATCGATTATACAGAGACATTTAGCCCTGTTGTCAAGATTGCCACCGTTCATCTTTTTTTTTTCAATTGCAATTTCTTATAATTGGAACATCAAACAATTAGATGTCCAGAACACCTTCCTTAATAAGGATCTCACTGAAGAGATATACATGTTGCACTCCCTAGGTTTTATCTCTTCCACACATCCCAACCATGTCTGTCTTTTAAATAAAGCCCTTTTATGGATTGAAACAAAGTCTTAAAGCCTGGTTCCATAAACTTGGTACTGCTCTAATCTCCTGGGCCTTCTACAATGCACAGCTAGATGCATCCATGTTCATAAAATTCACCGATAATGATGTTCTAATTTTGGTAGCTTATGTTGAAGATATCCTTATCACTGGTTCAAATCCTCAACTTATTTCTACACTTATCACTTGTCTGAACTCCTCATTTGCTCTAAAGGATCTTAGGGATGTATCATTCTTCCTAGGAATACAAATGTATAGAACCCTTAATTTCCTACATTGTAGTCAGGAGAAATATATTAAGGATCTTCTCTATCGTACACGAATGAGTAATTGCAAACCAGTGTCTACACCTATTCCAACTAGCACAACATTTTCTTTGTATGAGGGATTACCTTTAAATGATTCATCTGAATACAAAAGTATTGTTAGAGCTCTCCAATACTACACGTTAACTCAACATCTGCATTGCTGTAAGTAAGTTTTTCCAATTTCTTCATGCTCCAACTACATAACATCTCCAACTAATGAAACGTGTTCTTAAATATCTAAAAGGGACACCAACTCATGGTACAAGTATAATACTCATCCAAATCTGCCATATTTTGTTATGTGGATGCCTACTGGGCAAGCTGTCATGATGATAGAAAGAGCACAGGTGCCTTTTACTTGTTCTATGGTCTCAACCTCATCTCCCAGACATCAAATAACCAAAAGGTGGTCTCCTGGTCATCAATTGAAGCGGAATATCGCTCTTTAGCCAATGCGGCTGCAGAGATATCCTAGTTACTATCTGTTTGCAGAGAACTTCAACTAGTTTGTAAACTGCCACTAACTATTTATTATAATAATGTAAGTGGTCTCCATTTAGCAACCAACCCAATTGTTTATGCTCTGACTAAGCACATAGAAATAGACTACCACTTTGTCAAAGA
Source organism: Erythroxylum cassinoides (assembly GCA_027478405.1). NCBI lineage: Eukaryota > Viridiplantae > Streptophyta > Magnoliopsida > Malpighiales > Erythroxylaceae > Erythroxylum > Erythroxylum cassinoides. Next base: position 9,494 of record JANIPM010408209.1, on the reverse strand, counting down.
CCAAGTTATGAAAGGACACTTATGGGTAAATGATGTCCCATCTTCAGATCAAATAGCATATCCTCTCACCAAGGTTCTACCCATTCAAAGATTTCTAGATCTCACATCTAAGCTTACTGTCATTCCCAGACCAGTTAGTTATGTAAATACATATTGTTTCATATAGTAATTTGTTATAACAGATCACATGTGTACAGTTGTAGGATTCTTCTAGAATAATATCAATATATGACGTGTACTGTTCTTCCTCCCTATATAAAGGAAGCTACTGTACTCCTTTCTATTCATTAAATACTATACACAAAAATCTGTTTCAAGCTTTACTCGTTTCTTCTCAGTCACATCTAAAATTCCTTGTAGAATTTTTTTTGGTAGTATAACCATTATTAAAGGATTTTAAAGTGTGTTCATCAATAACTATAATAGAACCATTACTGCCTTTAATTTTGTCATCAACTAGTTGATTCATTTGCATAAATAACCTAGAAAGTAAACATGAATCTCAGAAATAGCAAGAATATTCTTAACTATTTCCATTTCTTTTTGTTGATTGAAACTATCAAGGAGAGTTCCATAACCATTAAGAAAGGTTTTGAGTGTTACCTAATTCTAATCTATAGTGCTAGTGGCCTCTAGTAGTGGAATATGATCATTGACAATAAGCAATTTAGTGGACCTTGAAGCTTTTAGACCTTTGCCTTATTGCTTTACCATAGCTTGAGTTCTAGCATTGATGGTTGGTCAAGGAACAGTTAATCTGATACTAGTGATTTGTTCTCTTAATTTTAAGATTTTTGATTAAGTTTGATAGAATTCTTAACGTTTAGTCTATCACTCATAATTTGGGGGATTGTTTTTTAAAGGAACAACCCTTTAAATTTATGAGGCTAGATTAGGTTTAATCTAAAAGGAAATGATAAGAATTATAGTGATAGAAGTAGATAAACGGAGAAGTATTCTTCATGCCATTAGAATGATATAGGTACAATATATATTAAGTTCTCCCCCTCCATTCAATGAATCTCACTCTTTTTTAGCCATTTTTCTAAATTTAAGCATTTGCTACCACCTAGCTACAGAAAGAAAGGACATAAATCTAAGCTAGATTTTATTTACGTTACTCAATGGTCCCAACTCTTCCAGGTGCTTCTCGAAGATATTCCTTTAGGATTCCTTACATCAGCCTTTTATCCTCACCCTTATGTTGTGGACCTTCTCACCAAGAGTAGTGTTGGATCATTTCTCCTATAAATGGTGTAGTGTCATAGAGAGAACTATTATAGATTCAAGTTGTGATTACCGCCCCCCCCCCTCCCCAATTTGTATTTCTTCTAAAGTTGTTGATATGTTACTACGTATAAAGATTCCAAGAATTATAAAGAATACAGAGGTTGGATCAAACTTAGAGCTCATATCCTATAAGAATTATTTATTTTGAAAAAAATGTCCAACATTATATTTCAAGGAAAAAATAGCACGAATTATATACATTTATAATGACTAAACTAATATGTAAAAAAATATAATAATAAAATAAAGATACTCTTAAGATATTCTATAACTATATATATATATGTAAATAATATTTGGATAATATCTCAATACATTTTATGAAATTAGATTAACAAAATTTTAATTACATAATAGTAAAAGAAGTATAAGATAAGTTTAAATTTAAATAATATAAAAACCAAAGTTAAATTTATTTCTATTATTTTTATTAAAATGGTGATATAATGAATAATAGTAGTAATATTTAGCAAAGACAAAATAAAATCAGTGATAGGTCATAACTAGTAACCTATAGTTTCTTACATATCCCAACTAAGCCACAAAAGGAATATCTAAAGATAAAATGCCTAAAATTATTGTTAAGAAAAGTATCAATTAGTTTGGTTGTACAGTAATAATGATAATGGACTAGACTAGGCTGGGTCTACTAGTTAGGATGCAGTCTAAATCTAGTATGGATCAAGTTTGATCATACAATTTGAATTTATTCGGATTGTCCAAAATTAGGTTATTTTATTATAATTTCCTAAAATAATATCATTTTGGTCTTAAATTTATTAAATTTACATATCAAAATATCATTGATTTAGACAACTACAATAAAATAACGTCATATCGATGACACATTCATAGTGTTTGAGTTCAACTTAAACATTTGTCGTTCACCTCAATTTATTTTACTAATTCTATATACAATAGAAAATAATAACTCCATCTTTTTCACCTTAAAATTTGCCACTTTCTCATTTTATTTTATTTTCACCTTAAATCCATTTACTATCTTCATAATGAATAAACCTAAATATAATTATTTATTTTAAAAACATGAAAAAAAAAACCAATCTAGTTTAAATGTTGCATATAAATATGTCAATAAGCTCTAGATTCCAATTTTGAGTTTGAAAGCACCCTCAAATTAAAATGAAGATGATGATAAAACTAACGGAGGTAAGACTAAAATTTAATCTTTTGCCTTATCATTTATTGAATAGCAGACGCCTTTATATAGGCAGGCTTACAAACGAAAGGAGAATAAGAGAAATAGAGAAGTATCTAGAATAACAAGGCAATAATAAGGAGTATCACAAAGCATTAGGCTGGGAGAGAAAAGGTGGGCCTTGTCCTGCTTAGCTAGTGGATCCCAGATAAAAACCAGAAGTGTCTCCTTCGTCTTCCTCATTTGAGAGTGTCGTATCTCTGAGCGAGTCTTCATGGGAGGACGATGAAGCTCTTGGTGTGTGTTCTTTTGATAGGCCTCAGTAAGCTGGAGTATACATATCGTGCATACCCAGCTTAAGCAAGAGTGTCTCGAATGGGCCTCTAGACAACACTTTCGTGAAGATGTCAGCAAATTATGAGTGAGAAGCAATTAGGAGCAGGTGGACGACCCCTTTTTGGACCTTGGTACATATGAGATGACAATCGATCTCTATGCGTTTGGTGTGTTCATGGAAGATAGGGCAATATGAATGGCCGATTTGTTTGTCACAACAGAGGTAAGTTGCTCCTTTATGTGTAAAGCTGAAGTCTTTGAGTAGATAGAGTAACCACTAAAGTTCGCAGGTTGTAGCAGTTAAGGCCCGGTACTCTACTTCTGAGGAGCTATGGAAAATGGTGGCTTGTTTCTTTGATTTCTAGGAAATCAATGCAAAACTAAGGAACACGCAAAAACCAGTGACCAATTTGTGAGAGTCCGGATACGTTGCCCAATTAGAGTCTAAGAAGGCACGAAGGTGTACTAAGGAGCTGTTAGGGAATAAAAGACCTTAACCAGGTGCCTTTTTGAGGTACCTTAACACACGGTTGACAGCTTGTAAATGTTTAATGGTTGGCCTATCAAGAAACTAGGATAACTGCTGGACAAGAAAGCTGATATCTGGCCTTATAATGGTAAGGTAAAACAACTTTCCTATTATGCTCCAATATCTGCCAACGTTTGTGTAGGGTTCACCAAAGGCTGTCAAGCGTGTGTTTGGAGCCATAGGTGTTGGAGCTGGTTTGCAGTGGAGAAAGCCAGAGTCCTCTAGGAGATCCAAGGTGTATTTTTGTTGTGACAAATTAATGTCAATGGAGGATCGCGCCAGCTCTAGTTCGAGGAAAAACTTTACTTATCCAAGGTCCTTAATCTGGAAGGTATCGTTTAGAAAATTTTTCATTTTTTTAATTAGTGAAAGGTCGGTGCTTGCTAGAATATCATCATATACATAAATCAGTAGAATGATAAACCAACAACCTTGTCTTTTGGTGAACATGGCATGATCAGAGACGAACTGGGAGAAGTGGTCGAAAATCAGTGCAGACGTCAGTTTGACATGCCATTGATGACTGGCCTGCTTGAGTCCATACAGGATTTTTTTAAGTTTGTATACCATCTTGAGGTCAGGCAAGAAAAGACCAGGCAGAGGCTTTATGTAGACCTCTTTATGGAGGTCTTTATAGAGGAATGCATTGTTGATGTCCAACTGGTAGAGATGCCAACTTTGGGAGGTCGTGAGAGCAAGTAGAACCTGAATTGTGGTGTGCTTTACAACTGGGGAGAAGGTTTCTATATAGTCCAGCCTTGCTTGTTAGGTAAAGCCTCGTGCTACTAGTCTGCTCTTGCAGCGATAAAGGGAGCCATCCTGATTATATTTAAGCTTATACACCCACTTGCAATTGATGGTGGTTTGGCTGGTGGTAAGTAGGTAAGGTCCCATGTTTGATTTTTTCTAAAGCTTCTAATTCTTCTTGTATTGCATTCTGCCATTCGATGTGTGTTTATTGCTTCAGTGTAATTGAAAGGGACTTTAGAACTATTAATGGCCATAGAGAGGGATTTGTGATGAGGGGATAGATGTTGGTAAGATAAGAAAGATGAAATTGTGTGTGGTGGGGTATGGGGTAGAGTAGGATAGTCATAATCCCTCAAACAAGAAGGTGGTTTTAAGTGTCTAGTAGAACAACGTGGTTCAGTAGTAGGCAAAGGTAGGTCTAGTAGAGATTTATTTGAATCAGATGGGGTTTGTAAGTGGTCATAGTAGGGAGAGTCTGAAAGAGTAGGTAATATTGGATTAGGGACAGAGGGTAGATGTTGGAAGGAAAAAGTGTCTTCATAAAACAACACATCTCTAGATAGAAAGAACTATCTTATCTCCAATTCCAATAATTTGTACCCTTTGGTTCCCGTTGAAAAACCTAGAAAAACATATTTTCTTACTCTAGTGTCTAGTTTTTCTCTGTTTGCTTCTTTAGTTGAGGCAAAACACAAGCAATGAACACTTTTAGGTGAGCAAGATTAGGATTAGCACCAAATAGAATTGAATAAGGTGATTTATGTGACAAAAGTAGTGAAGGAATTCGATTGATGAGAAAAACTGCATGTAGAACATACTCTGACCAATATTTAGTAGGAAGATTTACTTGCATTTTCAGAGCTCTTGCCATACATAAGATACGTTGGAGTTTCCTTTCAACCCTCCCATTTTGCTAGGAGGTCTCTATGCTTATGGTTTCGTGTAGAATTCCATTTGTGGAGAAAAATTAATCATAAAAAATTTAGCCCCTTGATTGCTTCTGATGCATTTTATCTTTTTTGCAAACTATCATTCCACAAAGACAAAAAAAAATTCTAATTAAGTCCCTAGTTTCAGATTTCTGCTTCATTAAATGTACCGAGATCAAATGGCTATGGTCATCTACTATGGTTAAGAAGTATCTGAGTCCATGAATAGATGCAATATGGTAAGGTCCCCATATGTCAACATGGATGATATCAAAGTAAGCAAAAGCCATAGAACTGCTCAATCTAAAAGGTAAACGTTTTTGTTTTGAAAATGACATATATCACATATTGTAACATGATGGAAAGGAATAGATGAATCTATATAACACAATAGTTTCAATCTGGAGTTGGACAAGTGTCCTAATCTATGATGCCAAATGTGGCTTGATTGAGAGAAGGTTGTGTTGGCTTGATGTATAGGTCCTAGGTAATATAGTCCATCACGTTGTTTAGGAAAACCAATCGTCTTCGAGGTTGTGGTATCCTGAATGTCATAAGAGTGATTGGTAAAAGTTAGTTTGCAAAGAGAGGAATTTGTAAGCTGACTAATAGAAATGAGATTAAGTGAGAAGATATGAACATATAGAGCACTAGTCAATACTAGACCAGAGATATGAACTGTTCTTATATGTGTAACAAGTACTTGTTGGATATTGGAGAGCCTCACTGTAAAATTACTAACATTTGTATACTTAAAAAATAATTCTAAACTGCATACAATTTGATCCGTGGCACCTGAGTCCAATATCTAAATGGATGAAAGTAAACATGGTTTGACAGATGATTATATACCTTTATCATCTTTTGTGAGTGTATTTATTTACGGTGCCAAGGCCAGACTGGTCATAGGAACTTTTCCATTATGTAGTAATTCCTTCAGTTGGTAGTACTCTTCTTGACTCAGATTATAGTTAACCCTCAGTTGTGTGCTTTCTTTTCTATCTTCTGAGGTACAAAGGGTACTATCTAAAGAGTTGTCGAGGTGCATTTCGACTGATTCTGGACCTGTAGGCATCTTTGGACTGGTAAGTAGTTGATTTATTGTTGTTGGTTGCAAAGTTAGGAGGAAATCTGTGTTTCCTGTAACACTTATCTTCCATATTCCCTAGGAGTCCATGGTAACGGCATACAGGTTTTTTTGTTGACTAAAATGTTTTTCTTATATCTGTCTTGGTATAGAATGCTTGAGATTCAAGACCTTTTGAATGAGTGATAATGTGAGAATACGAGGAAATTAGTTGTCTCTCATGTTGTGCTACTATAGAGAAAACTTTCTTAATGTCAGGTAATGGTTCTATCAACATAATCTGAGATCGTATCATAGTATATGAGTCATTTAAGCCCTTTAGAAACCGTATGACACTAACATTCTCTTGATTTGACTTGATGATAGCCTAGACATCATATGTGCATTGAGGTTGACACCTACATTGAGCAGTGATCTTAGGTTGGAAAACTCATCCTAAAGAATTTTAAGGTTTGTATAGTAGTCGGATACTGAGAGGTTTCCCTGCTTTAGTGAATAAATTTCTTCTTAAAGGTCTGAAATACAGAAAGAGTCTGCTTGAGCGAATCTGTCTTGTAGGTCCTTCCATACCTCAGTAGCAAAATCTAGCCAAATAATACATTGGACAATAGAATCACTTACAGAACACATTAACCATGATAACGTCATTGTATTTCATTATTCCCAATAGGCATATATAAGGTCATTTCTATTTGGCATAATGATACTACCATCAATGAATCTCAATTTATTTTTTAATAACAATGCCATTCTCATTGACCTAAACCATGAATGGTAATTTGGTTCGATCAATGGAAAGGACACTAGGATGAGAGATGGGTTTTCATTAAGATGAAGATAATATAGGGAAGCTGGGTGGTCTTCTAGTCTAACATTGTTTTGGTTTTGATTACCTATGATACTGGCATAAGATGGCCCTCCCGACATATTAAAGATGAAGGGGACCAAAAGGCACAAGGTGCACAGCAACGAAAAGAAGAAGTAAAAGAAGGTAAGAAGAATAAAAAGGACTTAAAGGCTAAAAAACTAAAAAACAGAGGCCGAGATGGATACCCATTCTGGTTAAATGCAAAAGAGCTTTGATATCATAATAAAACCAAAGAAGGTGAGATTGAAATTTAGTCTTTTGCTTCATAATTTATTGAACAGTAGATGTCTTTATATAGGCAAGCTTATATGCGAAAGGAGAATAAGAGAAATATAGAAGTGTCTAAAATAGCAAGGAAATAATAAGGAGTATCTCAAAGTGTTGAGCTGGGAGAGAAAAGGTGGGCCTTGTCTTGCTTAGCTATTGGATCCCAGATAAAAGCTAGAAGTGTCTCCTTCGTCTTCTTTATTTGAGAGTGTCGCAGCTCTGAGTGAGTCTTCATAAGAGGACGCTGAAACTCCTGGTGTGTGTTCTTTTGATAGACGATATTAATATATGACAAAAGGGATAAAGTAGTTAGGAGAAAAAGGCATAGGGGGCTATATATTATGTAAAGATTAAAGAAAAGATTGGTAAATGACCAATCCCTAATTACATAGAGATTTAAAATATTTGTGTGAAACGTAGGGATTAAAGCAATATTAATTTTAAAAAACTAACTCTTAGAATGCATTTAGAATAAACTTTCGGATGAACATAATATTATCCACTAACTATGTGTATTGAATAAATTAGTTTATTAGGAAATAATCTAAAGTCAAATAACAAAAGAAATCGTTATAGATTTGAATGTGATATATATATATATATACTTGATTATGATTTAAGCAAACTTTTAAGTAGACGTAATGATATGTAAATTATGTATATTAAATAAATTACTTATGAAATAATGAAAGGAATAAAAATAATTTGATACGATTTAAAATTAATAAACTTGAGTCATTAATTTTAAAATTAATTTCAAAATTTTTATTAAAAATTTTGAACTTTTATATTCAAAAGGAGGTTATTATATGAATTGATGGGTGAAAAATGTACAGATTACAGATTACAGATTGTCTCTTTATTAACAAGGGGTTTTATTTATTTCAGTTCGGTAGTTAGTAAACTAACTTTTCTTGTATAGTTTTTTCCTTGTATAGTTTAAACTATATTTAAGCTCTCTTTGAGCTTCATTACGTAATAACAGAGAGTTAGATATTTTTCCCTCTCTCTTCATATTCTTCATATGGTATCAGAGCCATACAGAGCTTATTGGTAACCGTTTTTCAGTTGTTCTTATGCAAGATCTTGATTACGGAGAAGCTGTTTGATTGCAGCTTGATGATGACGACGAATCTAAAGAAAGATTCTGACAATCCAGGTGTGAGCCTTGTAACTACACCTTTGAATGGTTTCAATTACAAGACATGGAGTACTTCTATGAAGAAAGCTCTAGCAGCCAAACACAAGCTTGGTTATATTGCTGGCAAGATTCAGATTCCAGATGAAGATGCGAAAGATTATGAGGAGATTATGAGCGCCAATGCCATGGTGGAATCTTGGATTTTGAACTCTTTAATGAAGGATCTTCACGATGCGTTCTTGTACGTGTCTTCTGCCAAAGACCTATGGGATAAGCTTGCCAAACGATTTGGTGATTCAACAGGACCGCAAGAGTACCAGATCAGGAGGGAGATTGGGAGTATTTCGCAAGGTAACTCCAGCCTTTCGATGTACTTCACAACTTTATGCAAAATGTGGGATGAACTGCAGTATATTATACCTGTTCCTCAATGTATATGTGGCTGTTGCACTTGTGATGTTTCAGGCAAGATAAAGAAAATACTAAGATCATACAATTCTTAATGGGATTGAATGAGTCTTACAGTCATGTTAAGAATCAAATTCTTATGATGGATCATTATCCAAATATAGATAAAGTGTATTCAATGCTGATGAATGTTGAAAGGCAAAAACAAGTTTCTGATTCTTTTGGTAAGACTACAGAAGGGAGTGTGCTTATGGTTGGATCAGGGACAGTAAAGACAGTGCACACAGGGAAAAATAATGGCAAGAAAAAGGAATGGAAAATGGAAAAGGATGATAAAAAATGGAAAGCGGACAAGGATGATAGAAAGTGTTCTTTTTGTAAAATGAATGGACATACTAAGGATAGTTGTTTTAAGTTGCATGGTTATCCAGACTGGTATGTTGATCTTAAGAAACAGCAAAAGAAGACTGGAGGCAAAACAGGACAAGGGCAGGTGAACTTGACAGATACTCCTTTAGATGACAGCGAAGAGGATAATGAAAGATTGAGTATGCGAGAAATGATTCAACAAGAGTTATCGAAAATGTTGAAAGACAAACCTCAATTGCACAACATGGAGAAGGTAAACTTGGAGAGGGTGAACTTTGCAACTGAATTTGCAGGTAATATTTTTTCTCTTGAAAAGAAACTAGGCAATACAAGCATGATGAACTCTTGTTGGATAATAGAT
>JANIPM010408056.1:0-12753 GCA_027478405.1 Erythroxylum cassinoides | reverse complement strand
AATGGTAAACTTTTCTTAATTTCTTATAAGGTTATTTTGAGTTTACAGAAAGAACTACACTTTGAATTACTCGAACAGGACATCGATAAAGGTGGAATTTTTCATCTTTGTATGTCATAATCTATATATGCATGATATGATTGTTACTTATGGTGCATTGATTGACATCTCTTATTTGAGTATCTATTGATGGTCAATCATGGAAGAGATAACTATTGGTTTGTCAGTTATCAAAAACCATAGTAGGTACTTGCGCAACCCAATAGGAAAATTATAGCTGATGACATTTTCAGTGGACTGGCCAGCTAAATAAACTGGTCATCCTATTTTGTTTCAAAAGAGAATATCCTTGGCAAAGAATACAACAGGATAGTCAAGTTATCATTTTAACATTGCATGTAGTGGTCCTAGGTTCAATCCATTTGGTGTCTAGCTACTTAAATCGTATTTAGGAAAAATCCATTAGGAAAGATTTTACACAACATCATTGTCATTCATAATTTTAAATACATCAAAACAAACATGTCTCATTTTTCTCTATTACCTTCGCTTCTTGATTTATCTCTTTTCCATTGTTATTACCAAGCTTTTCAACATGCCCTATCTATATGTTGGACAATTATTTTTAAAATTTTTTAATGTAGATCAACATGGCTCGTCATCCTATTCACAAACGACGACACAAGCGGCAACACAAACTGTTACTAAGAAAGGAAAGCTCTTACAAGAAAAAAAGACCAGCAACACTTTAGAATACTATTGAGTCAAGGTTAGACAATTTCACTGCTAAGTTTGAGTCTATTTGTGAACAAATGGCTTCACAATATGCAACTGTTACAAATGCTTTGATTGTGAGGTTTAAATCTGATTTCCTAACTGGTGAGAAGATGCAAGAGCTCATCAGTGAGCTTGTTAATATTGGCATATCTCAAATGGATGTTGGTAAGGCTTCTGTGTTATTATGTAATGATCTTGTCAAAGTTTAGGTTTTATTTGCTTTGCCAAGTCATTTAAAAAAGTCTTCTGTACTTGGATTCCTCTATCCATAATCTAGTCTATGAATTATTCAAGGAAGCATATTAATATTTTTGTAAGTATTATAAACTTATAATGCAATTGATGTTGCCTAACCAGGTTATTTTGTATTAGTTGGGTCTTTTGTAGTTGTAATGTAAACAATGTTTTTCGTGTTAACCTAGTTATTTTGCATTAATTAAAGGCTTTTGGTTAAGGTATTATGTAGACGACAAATATTTTACGTCATTTGCATTATTAGAGGAATGTAAATTGTATTAAACTATGTTACTTGAATTTACTATAGCAATGGAATGGTGGATATTATGTTATGTTGATGAATTGTACAATATTTTCGATTATTAAACTATATTTTGAGGATACTATGTAACTAATGATATGTTGATGCAAGAAAATACTGGAGTTTTTTTTTCAAGAGCTATTGGAAATGAAATACTATAATATACTTGATTTTAAATATTCTGTCATTAAAAATAGGGCGTATAAAATATAATTAATTAAATTATATTTAAAATTTAATATAAAACAAAATGTTAACAAAATTTTATTTATCAAGATTTTTAACAAACCAACCACCATCAAAGGTAATGGTAATCATTCCTTCATCTTAACCAACTATCATAATTATAATGATTATATCCATTCTCATTCCTCCCTGTATTTATTACCATTCCCATTCTCATTTCCTTCTATGAACCAAGCGCTTCCTTAATAAATAGGCACTAACTAATGATAGAACGACGAGTATTTGGACATGTAGCCTAATCAACACCATTAAAAGCAGTAAGATGTATCAAATTTTGAGAAAGAAAGAAAAAACTACAAAAAGAGAACCCCAAAGATAATGAATGATATGATAAATTACTTCTAAGTGAGGATGATGTAGAGAATGCATAACTTAAGTAACATATTGGACAACAAAGGAGATATTAGGTCTAGTATTAATCAAGTAGCTCAAACTACCTACTAGTTGTCAATATAATTACAAACAAAAAGTAATTCTCCTTTTTCAATATGATACTTTACATTTACTTTAAGAGCTATATCAATAAATGAAGAATCTTAAAAACTAGCCAAAGGAATCAAATCTTTGGTGTGTTTATATTGATGCAAGAATATACTAAAAGACTTATGCAAATTTTAACCCTCAAGAATTGGGTAAGATGACCAAGATCTATCATTTGAAATGAAGTGTGAAGGTGATGTTGAAGTGGAGTAATCAATAAAAAAATCTAATATAGTTATAACAATATCTTCCACACAAATCAAAAGAATGAAAGTGTCATTTAAGGTTTTATAAAGAAATAAGGAAGTCATATTGACTTTGTATGAATTCAAACTAAAGTAAGGTCGATATGAAATTCTCAAATCATGTGTGAGGAGCTTATTTTAACCATAAAATGATTGGTTCATCTTATAAACTTTTGAAGTAGAAGAGGAAACGAACCAGGAGGAGGTGTCATATATATGTCCTTTTTAAGATTATCATATAGAAAAGCATTTTTTATGTCCACCTATTGAAGTGACCAATCTTATGAAGAAACAATGGCAAGAATTATTGGCATGATAGTCATTTTAGCCATTAGAGCACGTATTTCCTTATAATCCATGCCATACTCTCATTGTTTAAAGCAATTTTTATGCTTAGTTGCTTATAAATAGAAGGAAGAAATTGAAATAGAGGACAAAGTAATGTTGAAATGATGTACGATAAAAGTCATACTAACTAGGTGTAACATTCCGTTACCTATGATAAGGCTTGAATAGTGAACAAGAGAAATTACTGAGAAATTAGAATGTACAACTCATTCTTATGCATGATATGGCAGCGATAATAATGAGTTTTCCACATTAATATGATTATATATGCATTCATTGACATTTTTTGGGTATAACTGAGTTATTACTGCTATTACAATTTACTTAGCAATTTTGGTATATTTTGGGTATTTTGGAAATTTGAAGTATTTTTAGAATAAGAAAAATGTTGAAATTGGATCAATTACATCGTGACATGTGGCAGCTTATAGATGTGAAAATGGCTCACATGCATGATGACGTGTTGAAAGACACGTATATTTCATGCAAAGAAGACACGTAGATAAGTGTTTAGTAAAGAAAGGATATTTTACATCGTTTCTTCTTCACTGGAATCACCAAATCACTCTTTTGGTTATTCATCACCGAATAGCAAATTGTTATTCCTATAGGGTGTCATTGATTCACTCTTACTGCTGCGAATAGTTTAATCAAGTAAGTAACTCTGATGATGTTTTATAGTGTAAATATATACATGCATGCATGGAAATGAGAAGTGTAGTTTCGGTGATGAATAAACTAGATGAAAGATTTGTGAAATAAGAATTGTCCAGAAAAGTATGAAATAGACTCTGTTTTGGTTATGAGTTCACGAAAGTTGATGTCTCTGTTATGGTTTAGAGAAATACGTATATGGTTATTTTACTATTCATGCATGAACACATGAAGTGTTTATAGAGATGAGTTTAAATGAGTTTAATGATATGAAATGAAGATTTGGTGAAGTCGTGGTATAGAGTTGATAAATGATAAGCTTTTGATGAAATGAAAGGGTCGAAAAGTGAAAAGTAAGGTATCAGTGAAGGTAGAGAGAAACAAAATGTAGAAACTGAAATTTGCACATATAAAGTTTCAGATTTTTGATATTTGAAGAATAAGTTTGAATCTGACTTGTTTAGAAATTGTAGTGGGTGTAGAAATGTATAATAGATGATTTAGAAGTGATTATGTTGGAAAAAAATGGAAGAAGAAGAAACTGTTCAACACGGTGAAGAAGATCGTGAGTGAAGTGCTATCATGACATCGTTTAAGAAGGTTGCGAGTTATGACCATACTTAAGCATGATTTCAACTTTTCAAGTGTTTGGTGATCTCGCGATCGTGCCGTCTGCACGATCGTGACCTGAAGGTGAAACTCACGATCGTGCGTTATTTTTTTGAAAGTTATTATGAACATCCTTTGGTATTTTTGCTATAACTTCTTCACTCGATATCCAAATGGCTTGATTCTTGAACTAAGAGACTCCTAAGAAATTGATATTCATCTCCACCAAAAATTATAGCCGTATGAAATGGATTGCTTGATGAATTTAAGATGAAAAAGTTGACTGTGTTGGAGTATGATAATTGGAATGATTTTATTGAACATACTTTGGTATTTTGATTATATTTTCACCTATAGGTTTCCAAATGGAATTATTATTAATTATAATTGAACTAGAGACATAATTATACAAAGTGTCTGAAGAGACAATTCTAATTCTGTCTCTAAGAATTACATAATCTGACTTGAATTTGAATATAGAGTACAGTTATATTTTAAGAACATTCTAAAGTAAATTAAGTATAACTTTGGAAATACTGAATCAGATTGAATGATCTTAGTGTCATTAGAAACTTAAGACATTGTTAAACAATTTTTTAGAAGGAAGTGTCACCTAATTTTGTCAATTACCTTCTCAGAATGATCATGCAAAGTTGACCCGAAAGTATATTGTAAGAAAAATCTAAAATGATCAATTAGGTTATGAAATTAGTTTCACATTGTTTTATTGTGATCCAAACCACAAGTATAAATTTTATTTATGAGGGTTTTGATATCTGAATTATATGGTGATAAGAATTCGATAAGATATCTGGGATTGTCATTGAATATGCATTGTGCATTTTTGATATACATAGATGTGCATAAAGGCATGCCTATACATTTGTGCAAAAGTATGATATTTGTAAATGTGTTTTGTATGATATAGAGGAGCACATTGGACGTTAGTTAGACATTACCAAACCATCCAAGCAATAGCATATCAGAGCTTACTGTGAGTCAACCTAGATAATTTTCCTACAATTGATTTGATTTGTTTGACTTCCAATTATTATCTGTTTGTGATTTGTTTATAAATTCTGGAATTAAGGTTTGAGGAGTTTAATATTTAGGAATGTATTGGAAGTGTTTTGATTGCTTTGACAATTCTGAATGATATTTGAATGCTTAACGAAAGTTGAAAGCCGGACAAAGGTTTGATGATTATGAGATTCTGATTGTGTGACACATTTGATTGTTATGCATGGCATATTCTGTATTTGATGCATTTCAAAAAAATGTATACTTAGATAAAGATGTTGTGACCGGAGTAGCTAGTATATAAGCGCTTACATATAGAGCTTTCCTCTGTGATTTTCTATTTTTTCACGTAGAGCTTTGCTTCGTGATTTCTATTATAACTGAGCCCAATGGTCCAGTATCTGTGTATGTGTGTGAAAGGCATTTGATCACAACAATAATAATGAATCTAGAGTCTCATATGCATTTGTATTTGCAAATATATGTTTTGAATTAGCAATGATAACATGATATTCCATGTTAATATGAGTATTTGGAATATTCATGATCTAAATGAATACATGTGAAATATGTGATGTTGTGTATTTGACCTAGGTGTAATCATCAATGATGGTTCACTCGTTGAGTTCACAATAATTGTTAAAAATCGCAACGTGGCTTTTTAGGTTCTAAGGAATTATTTAGTTAGGCTAAATGGAGTATAGCCACTGAGATTAGATATGGATCAGTTTGCACCTGCATATGTCTTTAGTGATTTTGTGCTTTTGAATTATATTCCACAAGAATTGTACAAAGCCTATGTATATTATTTGATAATGAAATGACTTTATGATTGCAACTGTTTTATATCTGGCTATTGTAACATTTGTGAATGGAAATGTTTTTAAATAAAGTAGGCCCGATTTGATTAATGATTTCTGCATACGTGTACATTGTTTTATGAGAAATAGAAATTTGTAATGAATTTTGACTGAATGACTATTCTAACATGCCACCCTTACGTGGTACGTACTCGGATATCATTAGGGATGTCGGATATGTGTCTTGTGAGAGTGGGGTGTTACATATTGGTAGTAGAGCCCAAATTTAGTATCTTACATGGGCATTTTTCGACATATATGTCAAGTTACATGCATTTAGTCATGTCATAACTGACAGTAGCAATTAATCCCTAGTTTGAGTTGCATATATATGAGTCATATACATGAGCATTTGTTAAGAGTTTGAACTGATGGAAGTAGTGGGAAGAATAATGATTTGTCCGAATGTGAGAAAATAAAAGTTTGTGAATATTTAGAAATGAGAAATAGTATATGGTTAGATATGACAAATAATGATTTAATGCAATTGTATTGGGGGATGTATTATGGAATACGACATCAATATTGTATTGTGGTAATATATCCCCAAATGTGATATAAATATGAATACATTATAGTGGATTAGTTGGGGAAAATAGAGAAATAAGTGGATATGATGAGATTAAAGTATACAGGTAGAATGAAATGAAAAAATAATAATTTGATCCTAAGAAGATGAACTTGGAACTGAACTGGTTGTTGATTAATGTGACAAGAGTTATCTTTCACTATATGAATCTGTTAGTGGAATTGAGATCAGAATTTCAGGATGATTATGTATCTATAATTCCGACTTGATAGTGAATATACATAATTGTGATGATAAAGTCTTGACCTAAATCAAATGAGATTAAGGTATCCTGAGCATAAGTTATTAATTAGTGAATTGTCTTAAATACATCTCTAAATAAGATGTAATGATTTTGATGGTATATACCAAGGTATAAGAGTAAATGGATCTGCTTAATGCATCATTGAGCCTTAGTATAAGGATATTCTGATCATATAAGTTATGACATAAATTGATCTTATTGAGTTATTATGAATAGATGAAATTGATCTTTTTGAGGTATTAAGAATGTGTGATAAGCAATGATGGGAATAATTGATTAATAAGGATTACATAAACAATATAGTTGATAGTAGTAAAAAATCTTCTTTGGAAGAAAAATTACAACAAATAAGGTTAAGTAGATCAAATGGTTTACTTTTAAGAATGAACGAAAATGGAATAAATTAACAAAGAATATTGGAGTTCTATTCCTAACAAAGACTTAAACATGAGATGTAGAATAAGTTATTAAAAGTGTATGAATTTTGTTTGATGTAAAGTATCCGACTATGTGATTGGATTCTTGAATTTGAGGCGACACTCTTACTAATGTGAGGAGAACTTAGGCCCACATTATATTATATGCAAATATGTTCAAGGGATACAAATTTGATTTGATGAATGTGTTACCAACACAAGAAGTTAAGTTTGTGAATAAATTGAAATGAGTGGAGAAACTAGCAAGAATGGTTCGACATTGCAATAAGTCAATGTGAAATAAGAGGAAATCGTATCAATGGAGAAAGTAATTCAATTGCGAAATTGAAAATAAGTCAATTGAGATAATATTACTTCATTGAGGAATCAATTACTTAAGGAATTACAAGAACAAATCATGGGTACATAGAGTGTTGGCAATAATTGTTTGAATTAACCATACCCCTGCTTTTCTGATCAATCAAATAAGAAATTCGAGAATGAAATTTCTTTAAAGAGGGGAGAATTGTAACATCCCATACCTATGATAAGGCTTCAATAGTAAACAGGAGAAATTAGAATGTACAACTCATGCTTATGCATGATATGGCATACACATATATGATAATAATGAGTTTTGCACATTAATATGATTGTACATGCATTCATTGACATTTTTTGGGTATAATTGAGTTATTATTGCGATTACAATTTACTTGGCAATTTTGGTATATTTTGGAAATTTGAAGTATTTTTAGAATAAGAAAAATGATGAGATTGGATCAATTACATCGTGACATGTGGCAGCTTATAGATGTGACAAATGGCTCACATACATGATGACATGTGTTGGGAGACACGTGTATTTCATACAAAGAAGACACGTAGATGAGTGTTTAGTAAAGAAAGGTTACTGTACATCGTTTATTCTTCATTGGAATCATCAAAACACTCTTTTGGTTATTCATCACCGAATAGCAAGTTGTTATTCCTATAGGGTGTCATTGATTCACTCTTGTTGGGAATAGCTGAATTAAGTAACTCTGATGATGTTTTATAGTGTAAATATATACATGCATGTGTGGGTTTGAGAAGTGTAGTTTTGGTGATTAATAAGCTAGATGAAAGATTTGTGAAATAGGAATTGTCCAAAAAAGTATGAAATAGACTTTGTTTTGGGTATGAGTTCACGAAAGTTGATGTATCTGATATGGTTTAGAGAAATACGTACATGGTTGTTTTTACTGTTCATGCATAAACATGTGAAGTGTTTATAGAGATGAGTTTAAGTGAGTTTAATGATATGAAATGAAGATTTGGTGAAGTCGTGGTATAGAGTTGATAAATGATAAGCTTTTGATGAAATGAAAGAGTAGAAAAATGAAAAATAAGATATCAGATGAAGGTAGAGAGAGAAACAAAATGCAAAAACTGAAATTTGCACATATGAAGTTTTGAATTTTTGATATTTGAAGAATAAGTTTGAAACTGATTTGTTTAGAAACTGTAGTGGGTGTAGAAATGTATAATAGATGATTTAGAAGTGATTAAGTTGGAAAAAATGGAAGAAGAAGAAACTGTTCAACATGGTGAAGAAGATCACGAGTGAAGCACAATTGCAACATCGTTTAAGAAAGTCACAAGTTACGACTGTGCTTAAGCACAATCACAAATTTGCAGGCGTTTGGTGATCTCACGATCGTGCAAACGCATGATCACGGCCTGAAGATGCATGATTGCGACTTTCAATTATTTTTCTGAAAGTTATTCTGAACATCCATTGGTATTTTTGCTATAAATTCTTTACCTTATATCCAAATGACTTGATTCTTGAACTAAGAGACTTGTAAGACATTGATCTTAATTTTTACCAAAAATGATAGCCATCTGAAATGAATTGTTTGATGAATTTAAGATGAAAATATTGACTATGTTGAATTATGATAACTAGAATGATTTTACTAAACATACTTTGGTATTTTGATTATACTTTTATCTATAGCTTTCCAAATGGAATGATTCTTGATTATAATTGAACTAGAGACATAATATACAAAGTTTCTAAATAGAGTAAATCCTAATTCTATCTCTAAGAATTACATAATCTGACTTGAAGTTAATAATAGAGTACAGTTATGTTTTAAAAACATTCCAAAGTAAATTGAGTATAACTTTGGGAATACTGAATCAAATTGAATGATATTGGTGTCATTAGCAACTTAAGACATTTCAAAATGTTTTTTTGGAAGGAAGTATTGCCTAATTTTGTCAATTACCTTATCAAAATGGTCATGCAAAGTTGACCCGAAAGTATGTTGTAAGAAAAATCTAAAATGATCAATTGGGTTATGAAATTAGTTTCACATTGTTTTATTGTAATCCAAACCCTAAGTATAAATTTTTTTATGAGAGTTTTGATATCTGAATGATATGGTGATCAAAATTTGATAAGATACCCGAGATTGTCATTGAACATGCATTGTGTATTTTTGATATACATAGATGTACATAAAAGCATGCTTATACATTTGTGCAAAAGTGTGATATTTGTAAATGTGTTTTGCCTGATATAGAGGAGCACATTGGACGTCAATCAAACATTGCTAGACCATCCAGGAAATAGCATATCGGAGTGTACTGTGAGTCAACTTAGATGATTTTCTTAAGATTGATTTGATTTGTTTAACTTCCAATCATTATCTATTTGTGATTTGTTTATGGATTCTGGACTTAAGGTCTGAGGAGTTTAATATTTGGGAATGTATTGGAAGTGTTCTGATTGCTTTTACAATTCTGAATGGTTTTTGAATGCTCAATGAAAGTTGAATGCCAGATTTAGGTCCGATGATTATGAGATTCTAATTATGTGACACATATGACTGTTATGCATGGCATATTCTGTATTCGATGCATTTTAAAAACATTCATGCTCAGATAAAGGCATTATGACTGGAGTAGCCAGTATATAAGCACTTACTAGAGCTTTGCTTCATGATTTTTCATTTTTGCACGTAAAGCTTTGCTCCTGGATTTCTATTTTGACGGAGCTCAATGGGCCAGTATCTGTATATATGTGTGAAAAGCACTCGGTCACAATAATAATAACGAATCTAGATTCTCATTTGCATTTGTATTTGTAAATATTTGTTTTGAATTTGCAATGATAACGTGATATGCTATGATAACATGAGTATTTGGAATATTCATGAGAAGAATGGTGTTTGGTTAGAGTGTAAGATGAGGAAAGTTTGTGGATAATTAGAAATAAGAAATATGACGTAGTCCTATATGTTAGATATAGATGTAGTATCTGTGGTTGTGCCAGCGAATTAAGTAACAAAATTTCGTGAGAATATGTACTTGAATTGATACGGATGTGAAAATATTTCCATGAATTGACTGAAGAAGAGATGAAGACAGGGTAAAAACGACAAGATTTAAGGTGTACAAGCAGACTGGAATTGAAAGGTTAAATTTGGAATTTATGAACACGTATAAGATTGTGTTAATGAAATTGAGATTTGAATTTCAAGATGGCTATATGTTTATGCTCCTAAATTGATTAAGAATGTATGTATAGAAAGTAAAACAAAGTGATAGTGATATATGTAGAAGTTTTCCAGGTTATGATGATCAGTTAATAGGAGCACACATTTGATAATATGGTTAAGTTGGCAAATAAAGGTTTATGGACACTTTGGAAATGATAAAAAAAGTATTTGGTTTTGTATGATAGATAAGAGTCCACCATATGGGATACATATCCTTGAAGGTGATATAAGAGTGAATCGGTATATTACCATGGATTGATTGAGGAAAGTGAGAATATGAGTAGAAATGATGAGATTAAAGTGTATAGGCCAAGTTGATATGACTTGAAAGGTTGAACTTAGACTTAGAATAGGTGTGTGATTACCGATATAAGAGTTTATTGTTCAATATGAGAATATATTTGTGGAATGGAGATTTAAGCTTCATATGGGTTATGCCCCTACAATTATAAATTGATTTGAGAATATAGAGGTGTGAGATGAAATAAATGACAATTGGAAGATGATATGATGAGCGACATATGAAAAAGTTGTTGAGTTTAGGTTGATTTGTCACTGTGAGTGCACAGCTGATAGTGAGATCACCATGACAATTGAAAATATCAAGCATATGGGTATAATATGGATTGAAATGATAGAGGAAGCAATCAGTGACTTATTAAATAAGCACTAAACATAGTTCCTATAGTTCAAAGTTCAAGGTGAGCTAGAGTAAGACGTGAGAGTACTTGTAGTGATTAATTGGGAATGAATAAAGTATCCAACTACGAGAGTGAATTTTAAATTCAAGGTGACACTATTGCAAATGTGAGGAGAATATAGGTCCACATTATATTCGATGTAAATATGTTCGGGAAATACAAATTGAATATGAGGAAGTGATACCAACACGCAAAGTGAAGTATACAAATAAATTGAAAATGTGTGGAGGAACTAGTACGATTGAATAGGTATTTGAATAAGTCGATGTGAATTAAAGGAAATCGAATGAAAAGAGAAAATCATTAGAGACAAGAAGTCAAGTGGGAGACTAAAAATGACATGGGATAATATTACCTTAATTGAGGAATTAGTCACTTAAGGACACAAGGAAAATTTGAGTGATATCTGTTGGAATTAATAATACCTAATAGCATTATGATATTGAAGACTTAAGTGATCCAAGCAAAATTGTATCAATTAGTGACTGTGATCATTGAGGGTATTTTGAGTGTGTTTGAAAAGTACAAAGGGACGTTTTGAATATTTGAGGAAAATGACACTAATGATAATAATATCAATTGGATTTGGAGATTATGCAGTATATAATGAAGTTCCACATTAGAGACTAAGATACAATTTGTTGTAATAATATAAAGTGGTTTTTGTATGCATAAAGACAATGAAGGTCTTATGAGTTGATTTTGATACATGGTTTAGAATAGCTATGATAGACATCGCTTTGAGGTCTTGGAGACATTAGATGTACAAAGTCAATTTTGTAATGTACAAATGAGTGCTATATTGGTAAAGGTGGTGTGTAATCTGACACATTGAATAGCCAATTCTATAATGAAATAATGCAAAGTCAGATATTGAGGTTACCAAATCTAGTGCAATGAAGAGTGCAAAATGTTGACTGGAATATGGGGCAAAATGAAGTGTTACTAGTTGCATTGAAATTTAAGATCAATTCTTCTGGAAAGAAGTAAGAAAACCTAAAAGCTAAGGATTCAGAATTGTGAATCCCATAGAAGAAGTGAAAACGAATTTGAACTTTCGAGTGAAATTGGAAGAATGATATTTAGTGATCGAAATAAGAAGTATGTATACCCGATAAAGATGGTTGAGCAAAGAAAGTATTAGAGAAGCCTAAGTAATAACCTACGCTAGACATCCTAGTAGGAATACGCTAAGATTGTATTTTAGCTGCTAAGGATGTAGAAATAAGTGGTTGAATGTTTGAACTACCAACAGTTTTAACTGTTGGGAATATGCTTGAAGCTTATATTTTTGAGTTCATAGGAAGATGAGATTGAGGTATAATTCAAATTGATTGCAGGCATTACAATTGTGACCATAGTGGCATCATTAGAAGCGATATGGGGCATTGTATGATAGAAAGGTGGTCATTCACCCTTACATTGAGATGAAGAGGGCCTAAAATGGTATAAGGCCATAATAAATGTGAGATACT
>JANIPM010408037.1:0-12756 GCA_027478405.1 Erythroxylum cassinoides | reverse complement strand
ATCAGCCTGAATTAAGGTTATTACAACCCTATAAACAAAAATCAGGAGCCATATACATCAGATACAAGTCCAAAAAACAAACTCAAAATACATTTTTAACAAAACAAATTTCAGACTCCTTTGGGCATTGCAATTGACTTGTCCCAATCCTTATGTCCCTCTCTCTGAACCTACACGGGGAAAATACACCGTTCTAAACATATAGCTTAGTGAGTAATAATTAAATTATGTTTAACCACAACAGATACTGAATCATGTTACACAAAAGCATCTCAACATACTGAAATTACACTTTGGAAGCTAAAGTTAATCATTTCAATAGCAAAACAGAACATTCAAAATACAAAAACGAATTTTTAGAATAAGGTGTTAACCCATCAGATCAAAATTTCATATTTACTTCATATCAAATCTTATCTTATCATAGATCAAAACACAAAACAAATCAGACTGCAAATTCATAAATAGAAGTGGGCAACGGGACTTAAACAGAAGAGACCGAAGTCCCAATACTGAAGTATCCAAAAGAGACCGAAGTTTCGACACCGAAGTGTCCAAAAGAGAATGAAGTCCCGACACCAAAGTGTCATTAACAGAAGACATCAAAGTGCCATTAATAAAAGACACCGGAGTGTCATTAACAAAAGACACCGAAGTACCACTAATAGAAGACACTGAAGTGCCATTAACAGAAGACACTGAAGTGTCACAGAAGCAGTTGTAGACCCTTCTAGGCATGCCTATTTACCCATAACTAGGACTTGACAGTTTTAAAACCAAACAAATTCATTTCATGTTTAACATAATTAGCCAATCATTGCTTTCCTGACAAAACTCAAACATATCAATCTGACAGCTTTACAAATCATTCAATGGATTAAAGTCAAACAGTAAATAAAAAGTCAAAGCAGAACTTTCCAAAATTTCTCACTAGATTTCTTACTAAATTACCCATAATTATTCAATAAGACTTACTTACACATAAGACCATCTAAATTACTTACAAAAATTATCGTCTAAAATTACTTACTAGATTACTTCTAGATGTTGATGATCTAAGAAAAGAAATTGTAGAGGAAACACACATTGTAGCCTATGGTATGTATCCTAGTACTACCAAGATGTACAATACTCTAATAAAACATTTTTGGTGGCCAAGGATAAAGAAGTAAATGGCTGAATATGTTACCAAATATTTACAGGTCAATAATTAAGGCAGAACATCAGCTCCAATTGGGAAGTTACAGTCATTACCTATTCCAGAGTGGATATGGGAAAGGATATTACAATGGATTTTATTATGGGCTTGCAGAGGACTCTGAGACAATATGATTCCATATAGGTGTTTGCTAGATCAATTAGCTCGAAGATATGTTAACGAGATAGTGAGGCTACATAGAGTTCCAATATCTATTGTATTAGATTAGGATCCCATATTTACTTCTAGATTTTAGGGTAGTTTAGAAGCAACATTGGGTACAAAGTTGAACTTTAGTACAACATTTCATCCTCAGACAGGTAGACAGAGTGAAAGGACTATTCATATTATTGAGGATATGCTCAGAGATTATGTTTTGGTGTTTTAAGGAGCATAGGATGGATATGTAACTCTCATTGAATTTGCAGACAACAATCATTATCATGGTAGTATTGGTATGGCTCCATATAAGGCGTTATATGGCCGAAAGTGTCGATAACCTTTTTATTGGGATGAAGAGGGTCTAAGGATTGTTAAAGGCCTAGAGTTTATTCAAGATAACATTGATAAGGTAAAATTAATCTGTAGTAGGATTAAGGCAGCTCAAGATAAGAAAAAAAAGTTATGTAGATTAGCATCATAGGGATATGAAGTATCAAGTGGGAGATAAGGTGTTTTTGAGAGTGTCGCCTTGGCGAGAAGTGCTAAGGTTTGGTAAAAAAAGAAAGTTGAGCCCTATATACATTGGTCCTTATGAGATTACTAAAAGAGTAGGACCATTAGCTTATAAATTAGCATTACCACTAGAGATGTCTCAGATTCACAATGTATTTCATGTTAGTATGCTCAAGAGATATTGATTAGATTCAATATATGTATTACCGACACAGGAAGTTAAGATTGCAACTAATTTGAGTTATGTAGAGGAACTGTCAAAATAGTTGGATATTAGACTAAACAATTAAGAAATTGAGTAATCCCATTGGTTAAAGTCCTTTAGAGGAATCGTTTAAGAGAAGAAGCTACATGGGAGATTGAGGAATACATGAGAAAATAGTACCCCCATCTATTGGATCAATTAGGTAAGAATTTTGAGGATGAAAATATTAAGGGGGAATTGTAATAGTCGGTTTCCAAAACATTACTGAGGGTTAGAGTCTTAGGCTATTGAGTCACAGGAGTTTTATCATTTGAGAATTAATGAAGTACATTTCATTCACATACATATTGTTAGCATACACACATGAATCATGATTTAGTAAACATTGCAAAGATTGTGTGTGCACTCAATTGACATATTCTAGGGTGTGAAAGGCTTAAAATGATTATGATATGGTTGTGTATTATTTGTCTTAAATTTTAGTTTGATGAATTATAATTAGTAATTTGGAATTAATTGTTACAATTGGAAAATTGATGAATTAAAATGTACATTTAGTCTGGGAAAAATGTCAAGTGGTAGGATAAGTTGACATATGAAAAATTAGGATGACTAAGCCTATAACATGAGTGATTTGGCATAGAAAATTAAGCGATTAACGGCAATAGTGATTGGATGGCAAATGGCCTAGGATATTGGTGACATTTGGCAGTGACATAAGAGGACATGTAGCTTATCACCTTGGATGACATGTGTCCTTTTAAAACAAGGACACCTTACACCAAAAGGCTTAAGTAGAGTTACTCATCTTTCCTGAAGTTTGTGCTGTATGCTTTCTTCTCCTTTCCTCTCACCACTGAAACACCCACACCCTCACATCTCTGTGTTTTGCCTACAGGTGTGTTCAATTACCACACCAAAATTCATGCTTTTACCCTTTATAAAGATAGTTAGAGCAGTAGATCATTGTTATACTTGCTACTATCTTTTTATCTTTTTTTGAAAAACCCATTCTACTCCCACTTTGTACTTGGATGATCTTGCATGTTTGTAAGGCAAAGTAGACTTGATAATTGAGAAGGCAATTGAGCTACGCAAGTAAGTGAAAGACTGATCTCTTATTATATATGTTAATAGAATTGAATGATGAATGAATTGGGGATAGATTGATTATGATATTGGTGTTACATGAGTATAGTAAATGATGCATGAATGATAGTTTCTGTTATGTTTAGCATGTTTGAAAAACAATAATTTATGAGCTTTTAAATGAATGATTTCGACCTAGAAATTGAGATAAAATTGATGAGGAATTGAGTTATAATTAATGGACGGCTATGAAGGTGTTTTGAATTTGATATGAAAGAGTTTTCTTTTGAATCTGAAAAATATGGGGATGTTAGTATGTGTGTAAGAATGATTGTTAGTGACATAAATGAACATAATTTAGAGAGCCTTAATGTAACCAAGATGGAAGCTATATTAACATGAATTGAAGTAGCTTTTGAGACTGTGAATTCTAGAAAAATTGAAGTGTTAATGATGATCCTAATTAGATGAAATTCATAAAGAACTGAGGGAAATTGGATAGTGCACTTAGGGGAACTCATCGCATGATAAGTCACTCGACATTGGTGTATTTAGACTTAATTAGGGCTTGAAATGAACCTAGATTGTTGCTTAATTAACTGGTTAAGGGTTAATAAGTTTAGGTTGTTAATTGATGTCATTACTTAATGAATGGATTGTCTTGATATCAATGTATTAAACTTGGAAGTTTTAAGTTGTTAAAGGAATAAAGGTGTTCTTATGAATGCAAATATGATTGTGAACTATGTGTGTATTGCTTGACTATAGATGCACAAGTTGATCGTCAACATCCAGACATTGCCAGATCATCAAGGCAATAACTATTCTTGAGCATATTGCGAGTTAACTTAGATGTGTAAACTTAATTATCTATGCTTCTGTTGAATTGTATGTGTAATATGGAATGTTTGAACAATTTAATGATGAATGCAAAACTTAGATTAGAAGAATTTGATATATGACATGAGCACATTGAATGAAAAGTATTTAAAGCATAATGTGTGAATTGATGCATCTCATTACATTGATATGCATGATCAGATAAAGGAGTTGTGACCGGAGTAGCCAATATGTGAAAAAGGAGCTTTAAGCTCAGGATTGTACATAGAGAGCCACAGGCTCAGATAACAACGAGCCCAGTATCCACAACAGGTACGGGACAGTAAATCAAATGAGCCTGAAATCCACAACGAATACGAGATAACAAATTAGGTTGATAGGCCCTGGGTCATAACAAAGCAAACTAGAATAGAGTCAGATGTGCATTTGCATATACAACTTTACATGTATATATGAATGATTGAGATGATTTATTATATTGTTTTCAAATAGTGATATGACATAACTGAATACATATTGTACTTATTGACATATGATATAATGTGATGTGATATTCAATGTTGGATAATGTGTTATTGAGTTATATACTTGTCTTTATGTTCTGATTTGAGTGAACACATTGATGATGATTCACTCACTGAGTTCACAAACTCATCAAAATTGCAAATATTGATTTTTAGGTTCAAAGAAGTTCTAGCTACTGAGGTTATATAGTATAAGCCTAGTAGTTGCATTTTGGGGACAAGAATGACTCAAAGGTTTGGTCAACTAATATCTAAGGAGTCTATTTTAGAATGTTTTTAGTTAGCATCCGATTTCATGTTGAACATTTTTTGTGGAGTATTGAACTCTCAAATGTTATGTAATGTATATACATGGATTATGAATTGTAATGATACAATGTAAGTTTGATGTTTGTGAATGAAATAGGAAGAATTGATCATTTGAAATGCTTGTGATATATGTCATGCCTTAAACTAGTTAATGTGATTATTCTAACGTGCCATTCTCATAAGGTATGTTTTCAAATATCCTCTGGTATGTTCGGGGGCATATGCTCTATGAAAGTGGTCTGTTACATAATCATATTAGGTTTTCGAATCTAAAAACTAAACCAACTGAAAGGTTTTGAAGTGGTGAAAAGGAAAGTAACAAGTAGTGAATGTACTTTAAATTGATTTAAGCAAATAGTTTTCATTTGATCATGAAATGAATATTTATGTGAATGATATTTTACAAGTGAATATTGATAGCATAAGATTATGCTTTAGCAATATATGGGTTGTAAATTAAGAGTTAAATTTTGTATGATTGGAAGTTACATTGAATTTATGCATTAAATTGAATGTTTATGAATCCTCCCATAATTGATTTTGAAAATAAGATGAATTGAAAAGGTATGAGTTGCTTTTGCCTATGGTACACTATTAGACTTTATACATGTTATTTTATCAGTTTATAGTGGTTAACCTATTACAGGTAAGCGATGTAGAACTAGCTCCATAAATAGTGGTTAACTAGTCGTGGGTAAGCAAGCTAGTAGTTAACCAGTTGTGGGTAAGCGATGTAGAACTAGCTCCGTAACTTTATGCCTAGAGTACTTTATGGTAAAGAAACTAATGGCAGGCTATGTTGAGTAAGAAAAGTCATAAAAATAAGAATACTGCCACTATTTATGTTAAAGATAACTTGAGAGGCATTGTATGGTACCAATTCTAGTGGTTGACTTATTTTCATTATAAAAGTTTTCAAAAAACTTATTGCCACCACTGTTTATTTTTAAAGAAAAAGAAAAATGAAAAAAATGGAAAATTGTATATTATGAGTTTAATATCTAAAAGCATTTCAAAATAGTATTTTAGGCAACTTGAAATTGTATTTTATGAAATGTTATGTTATTACTGGATTTGATGATGCACGAACGAATGTTTATGGTAATTATTTTACCATAAGCTTTCTTATTATATGGGATTATTTTAGTTACAATGTTATGAAACATTTAATTTTCAGTAAAATGATTAACACTCACTGAGTTTGTTTAACTCATCCCTATGTTTATGTTTTTAAATATATCACCCTAGGTATGCATACAGGTGTTATAATAACTAGGATCCTACCGTAGATTTAGTAATATCATCGGGTGCTGCTATGCTTGTGTCATTTTACTATGTACATTTGTGTAAAAAATGAATGTATATAAAAGCTTTTAAATGAAATGCATGAATATGTTTTAGCTTTTTAATTTTTGTTGTAGTAATTGTTGAGAATTATTTATTTGTAGTTCCTTGTGAATGGACTTAAAGTCCAAAATTCATACTTGAGAAATTGGTGTTAATATAGAAATGTTTTGAAATTTTATTGGGCTATTGAAAATGTTGGTAATATCAAAATGTAGTCATTATACTGCCAAAATTTTTAATAAATGATTTAGAAAAAATTTGCCACTATTTTCTACACTTTTAACTTTTAAAGTATGAAAGTTTTTAACAGTTGAACGACTTAGTTTTACGGGAACCCTTCGGTTGAGTTAAATATCAATTAGAGGGTTACCATGGGGTCGTCAAGAGGGCTCCACTTGGATTAGAAGTGGAACTCTGGGATAAGTCCTTTTAAAAAACCTATATGACAAAATATTCTTAAGCCCAAAGAGAAGTTTCCTTAACTCCACTAATTTATAAACCCTACAAGCCCACTAATTTATAAACCCTACAAGCCTTAGTCTTAGGTCTAAAGAAAGTTTTATTTGCTCACTAGCCAAAAAACTAAAAAATTTTAAGAATAAAAATCTCATATACATGTGAGGTTCTAATAGGTCCTAAAGTCCAACATAATAATAAAATGTCGAAACTAATTTCATCATATTTTTACTATTAGAAAATTTGGAATCTATAAGGTTGTCAAGTTTATTCAAGATTATTTCTTTCAAAATTCAATAAAGTAAGAGAGAAAAACCCTATACGTATGTCAAGTCCTTCAAAATATTTTTAAATTTTTTATAAGTGATAAAGCCATATTATATAACCATGTTAAATTTATTAAAATTTCTTTTTGATATTTGACATGGAAAAACAAAGAAACTTTGTAGGCCTTTTAATTTCATTTAAGTTTTTTTTCTTCAGTTTGTCAATGTAAGAGAGATAGCCTTTAAAGGCTACTCAAATTCAACAAAGTTTATTTCCTTCAAAATTTAACAAGGTAAAGAGTGAGATTTTATAAGCCTATAAAGTTAATTAAATTTGTTCGCTTTAAAATTTGATAATGAAAAAGAGCAAGACTTTATGGGTCTATTTGGTACATTAATGTTTACTCGATAGAATCTTCAAAGCATGACATAAACCAATCCTATAATTTTGGAAAATTTTACTATAAATTATAAAGTAAGGCATGCCTAAATATTATAGGGATATAATATAATGAGAATAGAAATATAGAGATGTAAGTGGCTAAGATAGAGATAATAGCCTTACTAGAAATACTAAGGCTGGCATCAATAAGGCTAGATGATTTCTTGCATGCAATTCTGGTGACTTTAGGTTCACCATCCATTTTGCAAAAACTTATAAGGCTCTTCAGTTTGAGTTAGTTTAAGCTCAATAAAAGTGTAAACAATATGTATGTTTTTAAAAGGTAGTTCTAGTTACTTCTTTTGCATAACTTGTCTACACACTTCAAACCTTATCATCGTAGTGCTAATCAAGTTTTTGTAGTTTCAATTCTCAAAAGACTTATAATAACATCAGATGATTTTAAATAGGAAATCATCACATTCAAGTTTATTGCTTATGTCTTTGTGGACATATTTTCTCTTTCCAACTTATTAAGGCTCTTGAAGAATTTCTTCTTAAAATCCCCCTTATCATTTTCAAATACCTCAAGGTCCTTATAATCCTTTTAACTACACTCTCAATTTCCTTCTTCTCTTTGAATCCTTGCCTAAATTATCTACACACCTTGGATCTTATAACTATAGCAAAGAAAAAAGGAACATTCACGTCATACTTAAAAAGAGAAGAAATAAGATTAATAATCTAAGTGAACTTTTGTTGGTCAGACACCTCTCTAAGAATATTAAAATTATGTCTATACATATTTCCTCTATATTTTGCCTATCCTTAGACATCACCATCTTATGAACCATCTTTGAACATACCTAACCTCCTCAAAAATAGCACCATTATTCTATAAGTTAAATTATTGAAAGATCATTATTCTAAATAAGTCTAGAGGCACAAAAAGATCCATGATATATACTACTACTAAAGGTAAGCAAGTTAAAAAAAAAAGGTCACAAGGTAAGGTTAAAAAAAACAACAAGAAGAGTTGGCTCTATAACAATGATCTCATCTTTATGATTCAACTTTTGCTTCTTTTTTTCCCTAGAGTATGAGTCCAACATACCTTTCTCATTGAACACTTACTTATCTTATGAAAGAAGATAGGCTAGATTTATTAGTTTTTCTAAATAGGAACTTTAGGTTTCTATTTCTCTATCCCACTTAAAAAAAAATTATCCAACCCACTTTAGATGATTATAAAGTTATATAAGCATATTTTATTCAATAAGAAGATTAATTTATTCATCCAATCAAGTATTCCTTTAGAAATTTTTAGTAGTTGATCCCCACTCATTTTGTCAAGTTGTGTAAACTATTCATGGTTCCTAAAGGTTTGTATAGGAAATGAAATTAAATAGCTCAAGGATAGGAAGAACCATTGAAATGTGATAGGCATCAATAAATCTAGCTAGCAAACTTTATACATGTGGATGTAATTGATTATGACTAAAGCTTGTTAAATCTATAATTTAATGAAATTTAGATATATACAGAACCACAACCCACATTTGAATGAATTATAATAAAAGATCACATTTCTAAGTCTAAGGTAATAAATGCACTCATCGTCTTTAGGATATGAGAGATATATCTCCTTTATTATGTACAATTGCTCTCTCATCTTCTTAAACTCGACCGTCTTGAGCTTATTTGTCATTGAGCAAGTTTTAATTCTATAAAATACTTAATGTTTCGCAAGTGTATGGGTTGTAAGTGTAGTAGATGAGGTGTCAATCCTATAAGGAATTAGTGATTATTCTTCCTTATGTTTAGAACATCCTTAAACACAAATTCATCATCCTCATATCCATCTTATACATCAAATGAAAGAAATCACAAGATGAATTAAGAAAATTAACTTGGAATGGATTGGGAGTGGCAGTAGCAGTAATAGCTACTTCTTCTTCTCTCCTCTTCTCGCCTCTTCCTTATTTCTTTTCAAAGTGGAAAATGGAGGCTCTCTTGGTTAAACCATTTTTTCCTTTTATAATTTTTTTGCCTTTTAGGGTAAAAACTAGGTTTTACTTAGGCCAAAAAGTCCAAAATGACCCTCAAAAAATAGAAATGGAAACAGATCACCAAGTCTGTATCATGCCTTCAACGATCGTGACGGGTATGTCACAATCGTGGCCCTTGAAAATGAGCTTCTATCATGATCATGGCTTGTTTGGCTTCTATCACAATCGTGACCATGACTGGGCTGCTTTTATCACAATTGGGACCCTGAGTTTTCCTCCAAGCTTTCTCTAAACTTCTCCAATCTTCCTTACCTGATCTCAAATACTAACAAACATATCAAAACACCTCAAACTCACAAAATTAAAGCCTAATAACATGCTCTAAACCATATAACATTCAAAAACACAAGCACATAATCACATTAACACAATTCTAAACTTAAACATGACAAATCATCTAATTAAAAACTAAAAACATATTAAATTTCCCACTAAATAATAATGTAACCGTTAACTATCAACATCCCCACAATTAAACTTTTGCTTTTCCTCAAGGCATTACCTAAACACACCAAACAATAACACATATAAGCACACATATGTAATGATGATACAATGACATTAAACTTCACGAAACTAATTTAACTTTAAACACAACCTTTCAAGCTACTCTAATTTATTAACAAATGCAATCTATGACTAAGCACTTTAGAAAAAACATAGATGCTAATTAGAACCTTAATGTCATATTCACTCACCCTTTGCACTTACATACACTCATTGATAAGTTTTGGTCAACTGAAATTGTAAACATTACTAAGTAGCTTTTCATGAAAAATCATGAAATTAACAAAGATCAGTAGGATTTATTTATTAATGCACTATTTTTTAATTTTAATTAACATTGACCTAGTCTTTTAACGCTAAGGTAAACATTTGTGATGAATGTCCCCCGGTTACTTAACTAGATCATGTTTTATTAATAGGTTTGGTTGGAATGTCATTCTATCCTTTTGATGTAAAAGTAAACATTTGTGATGAATGTCCCTTAGTTACTCAGCTGCTTCACATTCTCAACTAGCTACTAGCTCTATTTATAACCTGAAGGCCACTAGAATAGTTATTTGTTTAGGAAATACACACATTTTTTGTTCCACATTTTATTACCTACCTCATTTCGTTTAGTTAATCATTTTCATGAAAATACTAACAACATTACTTATTCAGTTGACCTATGATTATAAATTTATGTAAAAAATTTCCTAAGGTGAGAAAATTAATGTCAGAACCTAGTTAACATACATATTTAACTATAGATACCTATAACACAAATTACACAAGCTAATAAATCTTTACAACTTAGAAGACTATGTTCAAAGCGAAACTAATTGTACTAAGCCATTGACACATCCACACTATTCACACCATGAAAACCTAAGCAAAAACTAACATAGAATATGAGAAATTCACATTTAAAATAAAAAATACAATGCAAACCTTCCCACATTTGGATAACACATTGTCCTCAATATGGAGAAGAACAATCAACAAGTAAGGAGGGAATAACACAAAATAACAGGAAAAACATAAAAATAAAATAAAAAGACAAAGGTTAGAGCATAAGAACCTATCATGGGAATTGAAGTAGTGATGGTGATGCTATTGGAGGTGGAATCTTCACGTTTTAAGTTAGGAAGTATTTGTAAATGCTTCGAATGTCTCGGTGTTATCATTGTTGCTCCTTCGCTATCTCCTTCAATACCTTGGCATTATCTGCAATTGCTTTTCTAGTGTTTGAAATTGCTTCTAGTACCTTCTCTCATTGAGGTTCTTTTTCTTCTCTAAACTCTTCACTAGTCAATTCCTCCACTTGTTGTTGCGATGGTTCCAAATTGGAACTGGCCTATCCCGCCCATTTCTTGACATGTGACTTTGCACTTCTTGAAGTCTTATACCTTGGGCTTCCAAGATTTTAACTCTCATCCAATTTCAAGTGTTAAGAAACTCAAGAAGATGAACAGTTAGTTCATCGCAATTTACACCATAATAATCCCCAGTAGCCCAAGCCAAGTATCCTATGCCAAGGTTATTGCTTCTCTTTTTTGGAGTAGTAATAAAAGTGTTAAAATATGGGTGGATGTGAAAACTTAGACGTTGTTATCCATGTACCACAAAATAAATAGCTCCTTAACTTAACACTTGTTGCCTTCATTTTTTTTAACACATAAACTTGTGTAACAACAAGTGTTCAAGGCTTCGAATTATGTTATTGTGTGCATTTTTAGGGTTGAAGTTATCTAACCCAATCAGTTGGGTCCAATAATGTTTGGCATGGAATTCATCGTGTTGATCCATGATGGTATATTATAGGAATCTACCGATCTCACACAATTTCATAATTTAACACATACGATTGACCCCACAACTGAAGCCACAAGTCCTTTGAGTTACTCGACTCAAATTGGAGGGGGTGAAGAATTCAAGGGTGAGTTCTTCATAAATGATAAAGTTAAAATGCAAGAATTTCTCCCTCCAAATTCTACTACTTAGGTTTTCAATCTTTTCTCTTAAACCTATTTTTTCTAATACATCAAAGTCAAAGTATCTAGGCACAAGAATGGTTTTAGAACTAAGGGTTTGGAAACGGTTACCTTCCTCTTTTGAGTAAATCAGAAAGGGTGCTCTGTAATCCTCTTCTCGGTTCCTTTTTTTGTGCCCAAACATTTGCACTTCGCTCTTTTGTTGAGCATGTTTGACCATCTACTTAATTCTCAGTTCCATTTGGATTGAGAGATATGAAATTTGTAGAGAGAAGTGAGAGGATTTGAGAGTTTGTTTATTAGAGAGAGTGTTGTGGGAGAGAAAAAGGAGGGTAAGGGTGAATATGTAGGCTAGGTAGGAGAAAATGAGGGGTAAAATTGAGAAAAAGGCTTGAAAATTCCACATGTCCATTCTACCCCACTGTAGGTCACGATCATGATAAAAGAAAATTTTAGAGTCACGATCATGACAAAAGGTGTCACTGTTGTGCCAAAGACCTCAAAATTGGGTCATGCCCTCCTTTTTCATTTTTGATTCTTTTCTTCGTGTCATTACTGAATTCCTTCCTTACCTTATATTTTCATCATCACCTATTTGTCTTGTTTTTCATACTCTTCCAATCCATTATTGAAAAGAAATAACTAATTCTAAAATTCCAAAGAGAAATCTAACTAGCAAACATGTTAATTTATAGTCATTAGCTTGACCTTGCAACTTTGGAAGTGCTTTCAATTTTTTGAAAGGAAAGAAATTACTTCGTTTTCCTTCGAGACCACTCTGTCGAGATATAGTTTGTAGCAATGCCCATTCACCTTAAAGATTTCTTTGTTTTCATTTTCTAATTCTAGGGCTTCATGGGCGAAGACTTAGGTGACTGTAAATGGTCCACTTTATCTTGATTTAATTTTTCCTGGG
>JANIPM010408020.1:0-12759 GCA_027478405.1 Erythroxylum cassinoides | reverse complement strand
CTAAAAATAAAAGCAAAAACTAAATCAAACATATTTTTTACTAAATTAGAAAATAAAAAACCAAAATCAAGGCGTACGTTAAAAACTTCAAGTCTAACCAATCATGAACTAAATTCCACAGCCACGGCAACGGCACCGGACCAGCACCAGCACCAGGATAACCTACCATAGCGTACCCACACCCACACCCACACTCACACTCAATCGCGCTTTGGCTTTGACTATGCCTATGACGGGAGACACCGTTAAGGAAGAAGGAGAGTGGGGGAAAGAGGAGAAAGGGATGAGTAGTACAAAGACTAGGAAGGAGAAGAGGAAGGAGAGGAAGAAGGAGAAGAGGAAGCAAGCTAGGAAAGAGGTGGCCGAGAAGGAGAGGGCAGAGGAGGAGATCAGACTCAACGATCCGGATGAGCAGAGAAAGGCGGCGGAGATGGAGCAAGAGGAGCGGCGGTGGATGGAGATGCAGAGGAAGGAGTTTGAGGAGAGAGAGAGGCTGTGGCTTGAAGCCATGGAGAGGAAGAAGAAACAAGAAGAAGAAGAAGAAGAAGAAGAAGAAGAACACTGGAAGCCTCTAGAACAACGAGAAGAAGATTCTAAGATTGAGAAAGGGGGTGAGTGCAATGACGATGATGCTAATTGGGAATATGTAGAGGAAGGGACAGCTGAAATTATATGGCGAGGAAATGAGATCATTGTCCGAAAGAGAAAGATGAGGGTTCCTAAGAAAATTGTTAGTGCTGAACAAAGCAGAGAGGAGGTGGGCCTTTTTTTTTTAATAAAAAAAATCTTGCCTATGCTAATGCTAATGCTAATGCTAATGCCGTATGAGCGACTGATTTGATCTGATATCTTGTTTTCTAGGATGCTGATAGGCCCACTTCAAACCCTCTTCCTCCTCAATCGGGGGCCTTTGCTGACTTCCAGAATGCGGCAGTTGTTTCTGCACAGCAGATGCTTGAGAATGTTGCTCAACAAGTACCAAATTTTGGGACTGAGCAGGTGCAGACATTCAGTCACAATTCATTTTTCTTCTACTCGTATATTTTGCTGCACATCTTTATAAGAATTTGTTTCACAAGAAGTCATTTGTTTGTATTTCCGGGCAGGATAAAGCTCATTGCCCTTTTCATTTAAAAACTGGAGCTTGTCGGTTCGGTCAGCGCTGCAGTAGAGTTCATTTTTATCCCGATAAAGCTTGCACATTACTTATCAAAAACATGTACAATGGTCCTGGCCTTGCATGGGAACAAGATGAGGGGCTTGAGGTCTGTTAAATGCTGCCTTCATGTAACTCTTGTATCCTGTTAACGCATCTGGCAATGCCCTCTGATGTGGTTGAATGATGGACGATTGTTTGCAAACCTTGTATAACTTGTTTTTCACATATTAGTAATTTGTGCAGCTGGTACTCCTATTCATTTTTCTTTTCAAAATAAAGAGTTGGCTTTTATACAAAATATCGATCCACAATCACGTCAATATCAAATTTTGAAAGGATTTGCTCCTGTTTAGATTATGAACACATATGCCTTTTTTTTTTTTGACTGTTTTATTTATCTTTATTTTGAGCTTTTGCATGGTTTTCATCATTTAGATAGTTAGAAAGATATCATCTATGTATTTTAAAGGAGAAGTAAACGAGTTTTTTTCCCCTTCTCTCACCTACTTTGAGATTATTGTTTATCTTTCCATAAGTCAAATCAGATGTTCTTTACAAGATTCACCTCAAGGGAGCTTCATGGTTTTGGCAGTGTTGGTTGAAGTAAAAGATTTTTGCTATTCTGTATCCTACAAGTTGACATGAGAGTGAAATGTCGCTATTCCAAGTTATATTGTTTTTCTATTTATTATGTGTTTAAATGTATTCTCATCTTCTGTATTGCTTTCTTTCAAATCTTTTGTCTTTTTCTTCCTACTCGCTTGTTTCTAATTTTCTAATATTTGAATCAATAGCCCTGCCTATATGAAGACCTTGTTGTGGACAATGGAATGTCGTACATTTTATTTTGTTCTTTTTTCTGTTAACATGTCTCCTGAACTTAGCTTGTATTGAAAAACTTAGTTGCATTAATTATTGTGATTTCCATTTAGTTTTATATCCTTAACAACTGATAGTTTGCTGGGCATTACAAGGAATGATGGAGTTGGATTCTTTGAGGACCCTTGTTTATTTACAGCTGCTGGTTGAAGGCAGGGAAACCTAACATTTAAGTGGAGGGTCTGTTGGAACTTCGTTGGTATAAGGGTAATGTCTGCTAAAAATAAGTGGAAATGTAATCGTGATAGGTGCCTTGGAGGATGAAAAATTTGTCATAAACTATGTTACAGACATTATGTTGACGTAATTTGTTTCCCGAGTAGCACAAGATCCTGTCTACTTGTGATTAAGTACACTAAAGGGCACGCATTAGTCAGGAGAACAAAAAGTTATAATGCTTCACTTTAAGCATTACACAAAACTAAGTAGATTGGTTCTTGTTTGCTGTGGGCCCTGTTCATCAAAAGGATTGATGAAACCTTTTGAAAAGCTTTAAAAGATTGATAGTGGCTATAGTTACATTGATTGGTTTCAAAGGCTTCATTATTTTTACTTGGTTGCTGATTTCAATGGAACTGTGCTATCAGTTTGTTTGTTTTGGCTTAGGACTTGAAGAGTATGAGAAATCAAGTTGGAAAAAAAAATTGCCTTTATCCTCAATATGGTCAATGTAATGTCTCTAAACAGGAAAACTGTTGCTATAAAATTGAGTCATCTTGAGACACTTTTGTTATCACATGTTCTGTCTATTGAGAACTTAGTGTTCCTTTATTTGCCACTGGCCTGAAAGTATATTTCTGTAAAAGCATGGAATTGCAACTGTCAGGCAAAGTGTCAAAACTGTTTGAACTGGGCATCTTTTTGTCCTGTTCATTACTTTCCATAATCTAGGCAAGCCTTGGAGAAATTGGAGTTGTTCTGTTTTAGGTAGCTAGTATTCAACTTGTTGTTGAAGGATTATTTTCCCTTTGTGTGTGTGTATTCAAGTGCTTTGTTTATGGCCCTGTTTACTTTGGAAATACCACTACCAACACATGCATGCCTTTCACCTCTTCCCCCCATTCAATGAAGGGAGAAAGAAGAAGGCATGCATACCTATAAAGACATGATTTTTTGTGGAGGTGCAAGTAGACATGAATCAATTTTGTAGCAGATTAGATTAGTATGATAGACTATATTGAGGCACTAGATTTTTTTGAATTCTGTTTTCATTTTCATATAATATCAGTTGATGTGGCTTGTGATCTTATGAGTTTATTTCCTTAAAAAGTAGTTGAAATTAGGCCTTGCTTATTGTTGGGAGATAATCATGTCATAATTCAGAGACTGAATGTGGTGAAACCCGGAAACCTTTGTGTTAGATTGTCTCATGAAATTAATTAGAGAGTTTATAGTTCAACCACAGGGCTTCATGTTGTGTGATATTATTTTAGGCTATCAATCAAAAAATTAATCTGTTGAAGCCCTACGAAGCTTCAAAAATACATTGCTATATGCTTCTTGATTGTATAAGTATTTAAGACATTAAATGTGTAAGTGAAAAGCATTAATGAGTTGGATTTTATCCTTACCATTTCAGTATACAGATGAAGAGGTTGACTGCAGTTATGAAGAATTTTACGAGG
Source organism: Erythroxylum cassinoides (assembly GCA_027478405.1). Taxonomy (NCBI): domain Eukaryota; kingdom Viridiplantae; phylum Streptophyta; class Magnoliopsida; order Malpighiales; family Erythroxylaceae; genus Erythroxylum; species Erythroxylum cassinoides. The sequence continues at coordinate 9,096 of JANIPM010408020.1, read as the reverse complement.
ATGTGCATACAGAGTTCTTAAAGTATGGAGAAATAGTGAATTTCAAGGTTGATAGCTGCTTTTTACTATTTCTACAAGCCATTTTTTGTATGAGATGCTTCTCCCATAATGGGAATGATCTTCCCCATTACCATCTATTCCTAAATTGCAATTTTTAAAAATTTTTTAATTAACATTTTGTGGAGTCATATATTGGAGAAATTAGTGTTTTTCTTCCTTTTTCCCTTCTTCTTTTTTCTTAATTTTTACTTCTACATTTCTTTAGTTATTTTCTTGCATGTGTGTTCTGATAGCAACTTGTATTGAAAAACAAGTCATAGTTGATTTTTAGTTGGGGGTATTTGAAATTTGAAGGTTTTGGTTGTAATTCTTTTGTATTTTGTCAATTGACTTACCAGAATAATGTCCATCTCAGGTCTGCAAAAATGGATCTTTCCACTTACGGGGAAATGTTTACGTGCATTATAAGTCATTGGATTCAGCTGTTCTTGCTTTTCATTCTGTCAGTGGTCGCTATTTTGCTGGTAAACAGGTACCTGTTATCAGGATATATTAGTTCTTCTGAAATTAAGAACATACTTGAACATTTATTTTTGTGGTTGGTGGTGTTTTATGGAAAATAAAAAATGTCAAGTTCAGGACTTTAGGATGAGCTTCTATGAATTTGTGAGTACATGTTTGTGTTCTGATACTTCTCCATTTGGATGCCTATCCTAACCTAAATGAAAATCCTTATCTCTGCTCTTCTGATTATTGTTGTTTTTTCTTTGTGTTGAATGTTTTGTGCAGAATTATGAATTGACTACTCGAAGTTGTAATTTAGTGTTGAAAATACTTCAGTTTGTGAACAAGATAAGGAATGATAAACTATGCCACTCATTTATTGTCCATGTTTTGAGCAAAATAAATATGAGCATAGTGGACTGTAGATGATTTTGTCAGTTACTTTCAGAAACTATGAAAGGTAGAAATGTGGTATGCAATTCATCATACATTTGATGAGGTGAGCTGTAATGATGTGAGCCTTGAGTTGCAATGCACAAGTCTTTTGATATTTAATATATGGTTATATGGAATGGTATTACAAGTGTAAAGGAACTGTTTACTGTTTCCTCGTAGATGTTGAAAAGCAGAGATAATGAGCAAATTCACCTACTTTTGTTCACCCGTTGAAATAGTGCAGACTGTCCTTATGTTTTAGCCTTCAACTTTCTAGTAATTGGTGACTGCATTAATGCATATGACTCAGTTATGACAGGGAAGGAGCATTTGAAGTTAGACCATAGCAATCTATTTGGTTGGTACATGAGGTTCAAACCTTACAAGTGCCTCCCAACTAATGTATCATCTGATTCATTGTGATGATTTCATACTTAGGTGCTGGTTTCATTACTTGTTTGAAAAGTTGGAAATGTTTTCCTTTTCTGGACATGAACCGATGTTGCCTGTCAGACATAAGTATACATGGGATGCCTATTGAAGTTATATTCAGTGATAAAAGCTCTGTACTGAAAAGTTTAGTGTATCATTTAACCATTTCCTATGAAATTGCGTAGATTTCTTGATAGCCTTGGTAAAATTATTGTCCACTATGCTTCCCATTCCATCGATTCTAAACCTTTCTAATGTTGTATTGTTTCTTTTTTCCTTTTACAAGTAAAATTTTTAAGTGGCAAATCGTTTACAGGTAAAGTGTGAATTTGTGAATGTAACACGATGGAAAGTCGCTATATGTGGGGAGTTTTTGAGAATGAGGCATAAGGTAAAAGTAGTTTCCTGTTTATTCACTCTTTCAAACGCTTTTGATTCATTAAAACATTTATCTTCCTAACATGCAAAATCTTAAAAAATTAATAGCTTGTGGCCTGGCTTTTTCATATTGGCAATTTTTCTTGTTTGGATATGGCAGACATGTTCTCGTGGAACAGCTTGCAATTTTCTTCACTGTTTCCGCAATCCTGGTGGAGACTATGAGTGGGCTGATTGGGATAAACCACCACCAAGATATTGGGTGAAAAAAATGGTTGCTTTATTTGGGTACTCTTATGAATCTGCGCACGAGAAACAGATGGAACCAGGAAAAGTAGGCCGCCAAAGGACTTCTGACCAGAAAATGAGAGTGGATACAGACAGGTTTGCTTTTCACTTAGGCTGGAAATAATTTTTACCTCCGAACTATTTATAAATAATCTTTAATTTGGGCCCAAATTTAGTTTTTTCTCAATTTTAGTTGGACATATTACATTCTTAACTGCTTACTTTTGTTTTCTTCATTCCAGGCACGACACAACAAGATCTAGATCCAGGGAAATGGATCGGTTAATTCAAAATTCTGGTAGTAGAGGTGAACATGAAGATGATATTCAAGAGGGAACTCCTTGGCAGAGTGGCATTAAAGATGATCAGCAAAGAAGTAAATTTCATGATGGACAACTATTTGAAGATAACACGGATTTTGAAAGCAATCATCAAAGTCGAGGCAGAAGCCACAGTTATGATGGTCTTATGGATTGCTCTGATATTAACCATAACAAAGACAGGGAGAACCACAGTGATCATGCCAGTAAAAGTTCAAAACACGATAGCAGAACAGCGGAACACTCAAATGATAAGCAGGGGAGAAAGAACAAGAGCCACAAGGTTGATTTTGATGACGAGCCTTTAGATGGTAGCAGAAAGAGAAAAAGGCATCAGTATCATGCCAAAAATTCTGAGATGCAAAAGGAAATGACATCAGTTGATCATTCCAGAGATATTAGGGAAGAATACAGATGTGATGGATATTATTCAGATAGGGACAGAGATATGAAAAAACACTGTTCTCAAAGGAGTCAAAGTTCAATACACCATAGCAGAAAACCGTCCCCAGATTCTATGTCAACTGGGGATGGGTTGTACAAAGACAAAGATAGAGAACGATACCATAAACAAAGGAAAAGCTCAAGGAACCCGAAGAATGTCTTGCAATTTCGAGATGATCATTGTGATGATATGTACAGGACATGTACCGACTCCAGTGGTGATAAGGCAAAAGCAGAGAAGAGGAGGCACAAGAATCACACAAGGAAGCATGCAAGGCACGGAGAGCCACAGTTTTCTGACGATAAAGGGGTAAGTTCAAAGAGGTTGAGAGAGAAGTCTGGAGGCGAGGAATCTGCTTCAAAAAAACCCCACTTCCGCTTGGGAAGAAATCAAGTAGATCGTTATTCCATGAGTAGATATCATTCAAGTGCAGAAAACAGAGAAGCAGGATTTGTTTCTGAGGAGTTGAAGGCCAATGAAAACCATGAGTTGAGCCAAGTGGATAGAAGTGATGGAAAAGGTGAATTATGTGAGGTGGATTTAACATACAACCCAATTGAGGAATTTGCCGAACTGGATCGCTGGGAGCCTGAAAGCCCTGAGGGAGACAGACAGGAGAGGAGAGCCAATAGAAGATCTTCTAACGCTGGAAGATCAGTGGCCAACTGATTGCGCAGAGGATGAGGCAAAGCAAACGTATGGGAAATGGAGTTTGTAGGCAGGGATTCTTATAAGCTTTAGAATAGAAGCCACATCAAACAGAAAAGTCTCAAATGGCTCATTTCCTCAATCGGCATCTTATACTTTAGTTGAAATAACATATTGATGTTAGCTACAAAACATTTTTGATGAGTTACCTTTTTTAAGCGATTGTAAATAATCTTAGTAGCCTTTGTTTAGTTGGGGTAAAGTCTTTTTTGTAGATCTATTTTAATTTTTTTTAAGAAGTTAGTTAACTGTTTAATTGTTATTTAAAAAGAGCATTTTTGAAAGAGTTTTATAAAGTAGATTGTTTGACAACATAAAAATAAAAAATAATTTTAATTTTAATTATATTTTATTTTGTAATAAAAATTATTTATACGTATAAATATTATTTAAAGTATATTAAACAGCATGCAAAGTACAACATATTAATTATTGTATGATTTTAAATCATATGAAACATAAATAAAGATATATCTAATCAAATCTTTTGTATGGATTATAATATAAGTAAAATAATATTAAAAACAAATGTTAAAACATATAAAAAGTCAAATAATATTATATAAATCTCAAAATAAATGTAAAGATGTGTTTGCGAGTATTGAGGGAATTATGTGTAAAAACATAAAAATAAAGGGAGTAAAAATAGGCTCATTAATTGATTTGAAAATTTTACCTGCAGAAAAAGTATTTTTTTTTGAAAAGCTCCAAATTTGAGCTTCTCAAAAAGCTGTATTTTAGCTTCAAAAAAAGTCATTTTTATTAAAAAAAACTTTTAGATTTTACAGTCAAACACTCATTTTTCTTAAAAACAGCTTTTACAGTGAAAAAAAGTACTTAATCATTCTCCAAAAGCTGAAATAAACAGGCACTTAATATAGTGAAATAGAAGCTACTCTATATATAGAAAAAATAATTTTATATTGAGTTATTGATTAATATAAGGAAATAGCTACTCTTAATATCTAAAGACACTCAATTAATTGAATTTTATTAAATTATTTATCCATTTTTATTGTATATACCTTATTTTTGAGTAGTTATTAATTAAAGTTCTAAATATGACTAGAAAAGAATATTCATTAACACAATGTTAAAATTCTTTTTAAGTTATATATTTAGAATTAATCACATTCATATTAATAATTTCTTGAATATAATTTAAACATCTTAAGATGCATTAAAATTTTGACTGTTACGTCTGTTTCTGTGTAAAATCTCAAATTGAGATTACTCAACAATAATTATAATTTAGGTTTTAAAATTTATATCTTTAAACATAATTAATTATAAGTTAATGAGTATTCTCATTTTATAAATTTATAAGACTTTCACATTAATTCCTTGTTTTGATATAGAATTTGACACTTTGTATCAATCTCTATTTCTTATATTCTTAATATCTTCATCAATATTCAATCTACAATCTAACATTTTCTTTTCTTAAAATGTGGAGCCAGATTATAAATTTGTTGAGAGAAGTTCATTACTCAGGGTCACTTTTTATCATCAATCGTCTAGACCCTGCATGGCATACTTTGTTACTAATTGTCATCTCTTAAATTTAAATTGATTAGACAACAACTTCAATTTAAATTTAAAAATAGTTTTATATTTTAATAAAAACATAAAATATAAAACTATTTTTTAATAAATTTAAAATTTTTTATTTTTAAATATAAAATTTGGCACCTAATTTTATGTGAATAATTAAGAATGATCAAAAATATATTTTCATATTTCACATTTTTGTAGTTTTAAATCTTATTTTTATCTTTAATTTAAAATTTAAATTAAATTTAATCTATCATATTTGTTGTTACTTTGTCTTGAAATTTGGTGGATCTGAATGACGGCCTGATTCGATAAGCTTGCGGTGTGACCCGAATTGGAGAAAAACAGAAATCAGTGTTGGGCTACATGCTTAGGCCCAACAATGATTTCAAGGGGGGGGGGGGATGAAGCCCCCAGCGATATGTACCTGTTCGGTTAGACTGGTTTGGTTTATGACACACAATAAAATTAAGATGTATTAGATTATATTGTATCGTTTTCTTCATAGTGAAATTCTCTCTTTATTCTTACTTGAGGTTGGTATCATTGGCCGAACCTCGTTAAATTTTTGTGTCATTTTTTTTACTTTTCGGTGTTTTTGTGATTGTATACGTAATTATTATTGCGATTTGTCCAACAATATCTAAGATAATTTTCCTTTTAAATCATCCCTCTTTATCTTATTTGATAAGTTAGAAACACCCTTGAATCCTGATCATGTATACGAATTTTCTTACTATTATTTTGTCCTCGTGTTTCTTGTTTTTGTCTTCGGCACAAGAAATCCTGTGCGATCATACAAATGTAGACCTTCAAAATGATCGACATAATAAGAAAATATAGTCTTCGTTTTGGAAGCCACCGTCTTCTCCAATTGTGTAATTTCTAATTTTAAAGTAATAAAGGCCTAATTAATTATGCCGGCTAGAATTGATTACTTCTCAAATGTTGTTTATTTTTTAAAAGGTAAACACACGCAAGTGGGCCTAATTAATTAGACTGGTTATTATTATTATTATTATTATTATTATTATTATTATTATTATTATTATTATTATTATCTTCGACTTAGAATTACAAAAACATATATATTTAAGCTTTAATTCCAAGATTGAATATCACAATTATTAATATCTATCATTATTAAATAAGAAAGATTTTATTTTATTATTTATGGTAAGAATAATTAATGATAGCACACATGTTTTTTCAGAGAAGAAGTATATGTTGTATGCTTTATTTTATTAGAGAAGGGCACCTATCACACATCACAAGCACCTAGACCTGGCCAAACCTTACACAGCATATATTTTTATATATCATTATAAGATCAGACATTACGAAAAGCACTCACGCAAAGCTTGGATCTAGTGCTAGCCTCCTTAGTGCTGGCCTCTTTTTCGATTTCGCTTATTAATTCCCTAAATTTGAAAGGCTTAAATAGCAAAGGGAGTTCTTCATCCACAAGCTCTTCTGGGGCTTTCACCAAGTAGTCTTCCCTAACATCTGAAAACAACCCCATTGAGTACCTTGGCTGATCTCCATTCATCACTACCCGATGACGTGCAGGTCGCAGGCGACCATTTGTCCAGGCCTACATGATTCAGATGCCACCAAATTTCGCAGGTTAAAAATGGACAAGATTTGGTACAGGACATTGATACCTTTTACTATAAGAATTCTCAGTAAACTTACATGGAAGGATTCGCCAAACAAAACGATGAACGAGCCAGGTGAAGGTTTGATCTTGATCCACTCTCCGTCTTTGGTTTCTAACTCCAGGCCATCACCCTGAAGTTGATGCAATATGGTGATGAAGTTCTTGTCGAAGTGAGGAACCAATTCAAGCTCATCCGTATCAACGTTTAGGGGTTTTCCTTATCTCATGACTCTTAGATTGTAGCCGGCCGAGTCTTTGAGTTCATCCAGGTACTTGTCAACACCCAAGCTCTGAAGAACAATCCCCTTCACCAAAGATTCTAGCTCAAATACTGGCTTCGTAAACAGCTCCACATTTTCGCTGGAAATAAGACGTATTAGCATTCTCAAAGACACCGAAAGTTAAAAACAAATTGGTCTGTAAAAAGACAAAAGGAACCTGAAACTTGGTCTTCCTTCAGGCCAGAGCATGTCTGAGAAGCTTTTGATGTTATCCAAAGAGCTGGGATCTCCAAGTCCAAGGCTCTCATACAAGGGAACATTTGGCAATTGTCCTATGTAGCCACTTAATGGTAACTTGTGGAGATTTAGCATTTTGGTTTCGGTTGGTAGATCAAAGAGATGCTTTAGTTCGTTTGTCATTCCCTTTCTAACCTCAGGACCAAGCTTGTCGAATAAAGCTAAGAAGCAACCATAATCTTCGCCAGCTTTGAGAACTTGAGATTTGATCACGTCCCATTCTGGAGTTCCAGGATTCAGGCTTGACTTGGAGAAATCTATGATTGGAACACTAAGATGATGACCTTCAGACCCCATGATTCTTTTCTTTCCAACGTTTCTTGATGTATTATTGGTAAGAGTGGACATAACATTGCTTCGACGTGTAGTGCTTTGACGTGTAGTGATTATAGTACTTGGTGATTGCAAAGCGGCAGATGACAGATGCTTTAGATATGAAAAATAGATTTTTGCCGGCCAAGGGTCTGATAAATCATATGGTAATTTGATGCTTCTCACTGTATGATCCTGACAACCAGTCCACAATTTTTTAAGTAACTTGAAAAACAAAGCCCGACGCTCTGTCAGGTTTAAAGAGCTCAATTTGGGTGAAGTTTTCGGAGAATAAAGTTTGATCTATACTTTAAAATTTTTAAAATTTAAATCTGAGTTTAATATAAATTTGATAATTCAAATGCCAACTATACTTATAAAAGTTGTACATTAACAGGTCCTGGTTGTATTTAATGGGCAACTCAAGTTCCATACCTTACAATTAGAGTTGGTTTTTTTTACTCGGTCCACTGTTACCAGTGAATCATCGTCAATTGATTAGTTGTTGAGTTAGGCTTAGCTCGAAGAATAATTGGATCTGAAAAATTGCATGGGTGTAGTAGTTTCACAAAAATCTTCAATTTACCACAATCATTTTTAGCACAATAAAAAATTAGAAAAATTAAACGCACAAATATAAATCAACACCAAAATATGATAATACAGTTTAACATGCCTTGCCTTCGTCTGCGGAGCCCTCACTCAACATAATTATTTCTCTAATGAAAATAGTTTTATACAAAGTTTTACTAAATCGACATCACTCAACCCTTGATACTATCCCTTGTCCTCATAACCCATAAAAGAATTTCATACCCAATAGTACGACTGCCTTGTACTAATCTCAACAGAGGATTTTTCTTAATAATCTTATAATGAAAGAACTCTAAATAAATAACTCAAGTAATTAAACAAAATTCAACATAAACGAAAAAATTTGAAAAAGAAAAATAACTTCCCTAACAATGTAGCTTCATCAACGAAAGAACATGAAGTTGTCTGCCAAGAACGTTGTTGTAATCTTTTGATATTATCACTGGAATACCCACTACAATAAAAACATGCATTTCGCGTCCTAGTAGACGTCGCGAAATGTAGGAGGATTTCGTGACGTATTCCCAAACGTCACGAAAGGAGCCAAGATTCAACGACGTTGTATGCAGACGTCGTGGAAAAAGTAAGTGTTTAGCGTCATTTGGTTAGTTAGACGTCACAAAAAACTTAGCCCGACGTTGGGGACAGTTAGACGTCGGGAAAGGCTAGCTAAAAATCATTCTCCCGTTTGGCCCATCAGTACAACATGACGTCGTTTTTTTTATTTTCAGCTCCCGCCCTCTAAGCCGATGAGACGACGTCGTGTAACTTCTGGTAAATGAAAAAAGCTAGCTTCATCTCTCTCTCACGTTTAGCTCTCCGTCGTGTCACCTGCCCTCTCCCTTGAGCCACCGCCCTTGGAATCGTTGGAGGTTGCTTCACGAGTTGACGTCCTTCTGTCGTCTACAGTCGGAGTGTTGGGTGAGGTAAGTAGTTCAACGATTTTGG
>JANIPM010407944.1:0-12773 GCA_027478405.1 Erythroxylum cassinoides | reverse complement strand
CCTGTTTACAGAAATCAAGTTCAAACGCATATCAGGAATGTACCTGACATCTTTCAGCAACAGTCTTGAACCATTCGTTGTCTCTAAAGAAACATCTCCTTTGCCAACAACATTTGACAGTTTTCCATTTGCCATCTTAACAACGTCATAATTCCCAGGTGTGTAAGATGAGAAAAATTGTTTGTGAGATGTAACATAAATAGTAGCTCCACTGTCAACTATCCAACTTGTTTCTTGCGACACCAGGCTGACTATCTCTGTATTAATAACAAGGTTAAATACATCAACAATGTTACCTTGTTCATCATCACTGCTTTCTTCTTTCTTCACATCTTATGTTGATGATATATTACTAGCTAGCGATAATATGGAGATGCTTAAAACCATTAAAGAGTGGTTGTCCTTTATTTTTGATATGAAGGACATGGGTGAAGCTAGGCATGTCCTAGGTGTGGAAATAACTAGAAATTGTCCCAAAAAGCTTCTTGCTTTAAGTCAGGAAGCGTATATTAATAAAATCTTGGAACATTTTCGATTGCATTATCTCAAACCCGTTAATATTCCAGTTGAAAAGGATTTTACCTTGAGTTTTGATTAATGTCCTAAAACAGATAAGGAAAAAGAAAAAATGAGTAATGTTCCCTATGCTAGTGTTGTAGGAAGATTAATGTATGTTATGTTGTGTACACGACCTGACATTTGCTTTGCAGTTAGTTTGCTAAGTCGTTACCAAAGCAACCCAGGACCTGCTCATTGGCAAGCAGTCAAAAGGATTTTTTGCTACCTTCGTATTACTTCAGACCTAGTCCTTTGCTATCAAGGTGGGGATTTAAGGTTAATGAGATATTCGGATGTCGATTGAGGTGGTGACCCAGATGATATGTTTTCACCTTGGGAAGGGGAGCCATATCTTGGTGTAGCGAGAAGCAAGACTATATAGCATTATCAATAATGGAAGCAGAATACGTTGTTTATTGTCTTATCGCTCAGGAGGCAATATAGTTGAGAAGTTTTCTTCAGGATCTTAATCTTATTCCCAGAGTTAATGATCTTGTTAAATTGTTATGTGACAACACTGCAGTCATATAGTTTGCTAAAGATCCAAAGTTTCATAGAAAATCTAAGCATATCAAAAGGCGTTATCATTTTGTAAGAGATGTCATAAAAAATAAAGAGGTTGCTATAAAATATATACCTACTAACAAGATGGTAGTTGATCCCTTAACTAAATCTATTTTTCGAGATTCGTTTAAGGCTCATATAATGAGTTTAGGTTTGCGTAAGGTTTAGTTTTTCCACTGAGTTATATCTTGCTGTATAATGAACATGTTTTCAATTGTAACGAACTTTTGTTTAATAAAAGTTTATTTCTCAAATATTCATAGGTATACAATTACATGATAAGACACATTATAACATTACCACACACCAGGCTTCTGATTGACCTTGTCATACAGGTAATCGTCCTAACGCTTGAGTAGTGGGTAGGATAAGACTTCACAATATTAATATTGAGTGTATGTAATATTGTGTGAAGTTTTTTATATTTGAATAGTCACTTTAGTAAGTTTAAGATGAGACTCGGATAAGTCGGATGTGATTCAGATTTCACATTGAAGCTTTAAAGCCAAATCTCAAGTGTCAAGATTAGCATTATGTTAATCTAGTGGCTTAGATTAGTTTTTAAATAAAGCTAGATTCATGATTTGCATGACATAAAATAGTGACATGCCCAACTTAGTAGGAACTTGTGATAAAGTTTATAATAATTTATACTCCCTTTATGAGTATATATTTTAGTAGAATTTCTACTGGACAAGGCATTAAATTTTTTACTCAATAATTCTTCATTTGTTATTGTATTTCAATATAATCTATAAAAAAATTTCTTACAATTGGAAATTAATTTTTTAAATACTTTTATGAGCTTATGATCCTAACCAACAAGTTATTATATTTTTCCTCCTTATTCGTGACAGTTTTAGTTTTTGCTTGATAAGTTATGGTTATTTTTTATTGGCCATTATTAATTTTATCAATCAAATTCTTTTTGTTGGTATTTATATATTTACTTTTCTTTTGTGAGCATAAATTACTATCGAACTTTTCCTCAATAAGTCATTATATTCTATTTTTTTAATTTTTCCCAAAAAAATATTTATACTTCTTCACTGCCTATTTAAGGGCATATATTACAATCTAGCTTATCAAATTTTTTTGTCAATATTGCTACTCAAGTCTTCTAATCAGGCTTTTTACTTGATAGGTATTTATTAATTGAATATTCCAATCAAGCTTAAGCTTTGTTGTTGATAACATTTTACTCTCCTTTTGTTAGCTTATATTTTTTTACATATTATTGTTTAACATTTTTCTTGATAATTCTTCAGTTGGAAATTGTGATAAAATATTTGAATCACATATTCCAATCAAGCTTTTCGCTTAACAAATATTTATGCTTCTTTACTACATATATTTTTGTCACCGTCTTTATTTTTTGATTTAATAGTTTTGATAATTCTTTGCAAGCACATATTCCCATTAAGTTTATCAATTTTTTCATCCTTACTGATGTTTAAGATAAGTAACATCTTGTTAAGAAATCTATAGAAAGAGAGTAAGCCTTCAAATTATGAACAGATTAATTACACCCAATGAGTTTCTGCCGCTACCATGAAGGGGATTAAAGAGCTCATCTTTGCTTCTTCTTATGCTTCCCAATTAAACTGATATTCTTTCAAGAATTAAGTATAACAGTTGCATGCCTTATGATCATCTTAAACTTTTATTATCTAAATTTATATTGCTCTATATGTGATGGCTTTCTGCAGAACAACACTAAAGAAGCATAAAAACTAGAATTACCATTGCGTAATGCAGAAATCTACAATAGCAAGAGAGCTTACCAATTCCATAAAATTCACAGCAACTCCTGCACTAGCAAACTTGTATTCATCCATCAATTGCCATGACAGCGATACCAGTTGATGGGACTAGTGAAACCGGACCAGAATACGTGCTTAATGGAAGCAATAGTTCTTAGTAATACAACTTTCGAAATATTTTGCCTAGTCACCAAAACTATATTGTTCAAAGGTGGTTGGTTCTCCTCCACATGATAACCATCTGTATATGCCTATTTTCTTGTCACACAATTTTGCCTTCGTTGCTCAAATAAAAATCTAAATAAGAATTCCACTCAAGACAATTGGCGTCGAAACATCTAAAAACCATGGGAAGTGCCTAAAATAAATTAATATGGACGAACACATTCTTGTGCAATCTAATCAGTGATTATGGAAATGGCATAATTTCGTCCAGAAATATGAGAACAGATTAATCTGGTATTTACAGGGAAGGAAACACGTGCTCAAAATTGCCAGTATCACCTGCGGTAGCGGTATCGCTTGAAGTTGAAGTAAACATGCAGAATCCCACGTTCAAATGTGCATTTAAATCCCTTTTTATGAGAATATTCCCACTCTTTGTTCACAATACGGAAAGCCTGAGAAAATTTGAAGATGGTTAGTAAAATTACACAAACTTAAATCAGTAGACTGCTCTCTCACGTACCATAAAGGAAAAAGTTGAATGACTGCCTCCGAGAAGCAAAAGAACTTACTATATCTTCATAGGGTGGCCCAGCATGAAACCGAATAATGCAAGTCTCATCACTATTTCCATCCTTCTCAATTGTATAGATTGGAGCCTTTGTCTTGTCCACAAGATCTGGATAGAAGATATTAAACTTGTATCCTTGCACAATCTTTGGAGGTGGATTGTCATGATCATAATGTGTCTGATTGTACTTGTTCCACTCATATCCAGTATGGACACGGTTGAAATACTTGGGCTTTCGTGGGCGATATTTGTCATGCCACCAATATACCTGCAACCGCATGTAAATATTTAAGGTTGAAAAGAATTTCAAAATAAATACCTGTTTCCCATTAATTTACATTTTCCTTTATAAGGGTGCCCCGAAACAGTACGACTAACATTGACTGGTTAAAGAAAGGAAGAATAGCTAAGAAAAAGACACCTGCGAATCCAGATTGACCTCAGCACCAGTGCCAAAAACTGCGTCACCTTCCTCCATAACTCCCATAGCTTTCATGGCTTTGAGCTCAAAGTTGTCTTCTGGAGGTGGTGGCTTTGAAGCCATAGCTTCTCGAATCCGCCGTTGTTTCTCCTCAAAAACAGCAACACGTTTCCTTTCCTATCATTGAGTCAAGAAACTCATGGTCAAATCGAAGAACACATATTTGATTGCATTCTCTTGCTATCTAAAGATGCTTTTATGAAAACTACCAGTGTAGCCCTATCCTCTTCTGGATCAATTGCCTCTTCATCATCATCTCCATGCAACAGCTCAGGTGAAAACGATCCACCTTCTTCTGCCTCTTGATCCTCTTTCAACATTGGCTCTGGAGAGAATGTTTTGGAGTCTACTCACAGAGGCGTGCAAATATTGGTCAGCACTCTGAAAATGAATCTAGAGTTTCACAAAAAATGACAAAGCATACATCCATCCACATCATGCTCACTTTCCTCTTCACTAGGCCTCAAACTATGATCAGTTTCCACTTTATCATCACCCTCCAAATGTGGTTCAAGGCGTTGCAAATGCTTCCTTAACATTTTAGCATGGATTTCCTTCAAGCAAGCCTGCATTTGAAGCAATTCACAGGCAACGTTCACGGCATGTAATTGAGCAGACATAGACAATCTATAAACTTCTTGAAGTCTCAGATACCTTTGCTTTATATATCTGGAGTCGCTTAAGGACAGCCTCCCAATACTCAACTACCTTTGCAGAGCCTGAGCTCATCTGTGATTCAATTTGAGACCTTAATGCATCAAGCTCACTTGAACTCTTCCCTTCCAATAGATCCCTGACATCTGTTTCAATACTAGAATGCAGACCCCTTTCTTCTGCAAGCAGCTCAGCAGGCAGCTGTTCCCCACGTACCCTTGCTCGATCCACTGCATCCTTTTTCCGTGCTTCAGCTAGTTCCCAGTTAGCAACGACTAGGAGCGCCTGTGCATTGTACAAGTTAGACACAGCCCACCAGATATACAATTGTGCATATATACGGAAACTGAAGGCAAACAAGAAACTTCACATTCATAAGCATTCAAAGTAACATTTGAGACCAACAGAAGCGTAACAAGTATAGTCCATCTAATACTTAATTCACCAAGATTAACGTAGCCAAAACTACTAGTTTCCGGTTTTGATATTTACTTTAAATCAATCTACTCATACAATAAGTTTGGAGGACTATAACTCCCACAGGACACATCAATTCCAAGGAAACGAAGGGGTGAGATTTGGGATAAATAGGAGAGAGCTGCCCTTATTGTGTATCCCCACATCAAAAAACAAAAAAAAGTTGTTGACAGTTCCTGGCATGAGATATCTTGCCTAAGGATTTCCACAAACAAGTTGCACAAGTAGATCTGAACAATATAGCATTGGCAGCCAAAAAACTTTTGAAAAATGTCAGAAAGACAATACCTCCCAATAATCAACATGGGTTTGAGTTTTCCTATCCATATCAAGATGCAATTTGATGTCATCGCGGAGCTCTTCCATCTCTTTTACTGTCAAACCCTGCATTATGCATATCAAGTGCCAGTGTTAACACAACTTGATTTTATGATACTTGATTAAAATGGGGAAGTCTTCAATAATTACCTTGAAAACCATATATGGCTCATTTATTTCTATATCCAAATCATCCGAGACATTGAGGTGCTTGGATAGAACATCAATGGGCTTCACACGCCCTTCACGTAATCTAATCTCTGACCTGATTTTGCTTTGATCGAAATGAAACTGTAGATTGAACGCATTTTACTAAAATGACAGCCAACAGAAAAAATACTTGACCAAATTTCAATGAAAAGCTGACAACCACACATACCTCCTCTTCTCTTTTTTCCCAATCTTGGAATTCAGCTCGAGCACGTTCCCTAGCTAGCATTGCCTGAAGAAAGAAATGCAGTTATTAAACCAAATTCCATACCAAAATAAGCCAAACAAACAAAATAATAATGCAAATATACAACAAAATTCAGCTATATCATGGACTCTAAAGTTACCATTTCTTCCTCATGACGCGCTTTTTCAAGTGCTCTTTCCTCTCTTCTTTTTTTCACCTTTTCAATCTCTGCCTGCATCATGAAAAGCATTAGTCTTGACCTAATAAAAGGAGCATGTCTGCTATTTGACAATTAACTACATAATCAAAAGCTTTAATGAAGTAAACAAAAGAACAATCACTGCTTGGAAAGAAAATAATCAATGCAATAATAGTTCAAAAACATGAAACAACATTGTCAAAAGCAATGTGAAAACAACCAGTCAAATGTTCTTTGTCTTTCTTTTAATTTTTCATTTATGGATATGGTTAACCAAGAATGGAATTGACATCACATCTCTAGTAGATAACACAAATAAAGTCCATTCATCCATTATTCTCAAACCGTGCTTTATTATCCATTATTCTCAAACCGTGCTTTATTAGGTCACTACATAGAGAGTCAGGTGGTGTAAACTACACTCTCTACACCGGACAGAAAGAACATCAACAATAACAAATATTGGATAACACACTTTGCAATAGTTATGTCACATAACAAATCGGTATGATAAAAATTGAAGGGCTAGATACACTGAAAGCTATATATCATGTAGCTAGCCTTAAAAATGCATACCATTCTTTCTCTTTGTCTCTGTTTCTCGGCTTTAACTGAGAATATATCAAGTGGAGCACCTTGGACAACATCACGCTCAATCTTCTTTCGCCATACAAATCTACAATTCATGAATATTAGTAACTCTCATTATATAATATAAGATATTGTCTAACATTAATTTAAAAACAGGAAAATCCATAAGTTCAACAAATTGAATACGTGGATATAGTAAGGTGGAGGGGCAAATTTGCATTGTTCAGTGAGGAGATCGGAATGGTGTTCAATCAAAAGTAGTCACAGATTATCATATCCTGTCTTGTTGACATAACGTAAGAAAGCTGAGACAACTAAAAAGAAGTAGACTTGAAGGGTATGAAGGGCTGTTTGGATGAGCTACAAAATCACTAAGGTTCCAGCATCAGCATTCTGGTTGCAGAAATCAATGCCACGAAGTTGACTTAAAAGCTCGACAAACAACCAGTAATATAGTTGTTATTGTTGTACTGTCAAATTGTGAGAACTTCAAAAGTATTACCAGACAAACAAATCAAAAAGAAACTGCGGTAAACTTACTTCTCATTGAGATTAGAATCACCGAATGGATTAGAATCATTCGAATAACCAGACACAGACTGCGCCTTCAATTTCTTCGCAACTTTCATAGCCTGCACAATCACGTCACCAATCAGAAACCCTAAAACTGAGTTAAACAAAAACAATTGAAAAGGAAAAGCCAAACTTTACCTTTCTCTGAGCCTTTTTAGCTAAATACTCTGCAATTTCTTCTTCAGAGATCCTTCTCGTCTTCCTGCGGCCATTCTCGCCCGCATCACTATCGTCAGAGTCATCCGAGCTCCGGCTGCGCCGACTGCTCCTCCTGCTTCTGCTCCGACTACTGTTACCATGCTCTCTGCGCTTCCTAGAGCTCCGTGGAGGAGAGGAACCGCGTCCATCTGAATCGTCCGAGTAAGAATCGGACTCGGAATCGGCTTCCGAGTTGTCCGAGTTTCTTCTTTTTCGTTTGGAAGAAGGCCGCTCTTTATCTCTTCTTCCCATTGAGAGAGATAGAGATAGAGAAAGAGAAAATAGTTTCAGATAGAGGAGGCGGGAAGATGATGTGATTCAGCGACTAAAAGTCTAGAACCGGATTTGCATCTTGGATGCAGAAATCGGGCAACTCGTTTTGACGCTGGCCGTTGAAGACTTGCATACCTCTCAATCAGACATTTTCGAGTTTCTGGATATCTAAATTTGGGTCGGGTTATGTAATGGATATGGATACCAGAAAAGAAGTAATTGGGTCAATAGTTGCACGTTTTCACTTGATTATGGGCTAGACTAAAAGACCAGGCTTTGCTTTCCGGAGTTGCAATTCGAGCTATATGGGAAGGTCGTCTTTGCTACTAATGTCGTTCGAATTTTGAAGGAAAGCTGGCTAGGAAAATGGGCATTGTTTGATGTGAGGCTGTAAAATATTCAGATTCAAGTACTTAACACTTAAATAGTTAAAGGTAGGTTTTGTGAGTACCACCTTTACTGCCTCGGATGAAATTGACAGTAAGTATTGACCCTTATTATTTGTTTATTGTATGATAAGAGCATACTCCATAGATTTTGGTCATTCCTATTTGATAATTGGTTATTAACAACTTGGTAGAAGTAGTATTTGGTATATTCGATAAGTGTTTGACTTGAACAAACTATACACACCTTCGAGAATTCAACAAATTCTTCATGGCTTTGAGAATTCATACAAAATTCTCCTAGATCTACAGGGAACTAAAGCATGATAATTATAGGCAGCTATTTTGATTGGTGCTTAAATAATCATATTGTTTAGATAGACACAAATCGTTATATGGCTCGTGTATTAGTAAGATATATTATAAGACAATTGGAATGAAATTTTCTAAGATAGGCTAACCTTACAACTTGTAGTTGTCCTTTTATTTTATATAATTAGGAAATAATGCAAGACATGAGACAAATCATTTATGATCTTGCCAAGTGTGATCTTACCAAACTTTGTATTCTCTTCCAAGTACTAAGAAAGATACAATTGTTATTAAATTTACAATGCTCCTCTACATTATATCCCCAAAACATTGAGAAATATAATGTTCAAAATGTGATTGATGAAATTATGCTATAAAAACTTGATTCGTGAATTAAGTTGCAGAAAAATATCTAGATCAATTGGACAATGATGTTTTCCGGTAATAAGTGGTTGATGTATCTTATGATGCATGCTAAATAGACTTTACTTTTAAAATGAATTTTTAAGAGCATTATACTTATGTTTTAGGAGTTCTTATAGAATTTGGTAAGTAAAATAAGTCCTATTTTTGTGGCCTTGTTTAATCCTCTTTAAGACAAATGGGTGAATTTAGACAAAATTGAGTCAATTTGGAGTAATGTTAAAAGATATGAAGAGAGGACTCAGAACATCCTAGTAACACTATTGTGTTCATATTCCATCATTTCCCATTCTGTTTCTTTTTGCAGACTTTCATCCAAAGAACACAGCATCATGCCACCGTATTAAGACCATGCTCTAAAAAAGAATATTTTGTTTCTCTAAGTGCAACTAACATACCCCTATGTTCACCAATATAGTGGTAATATGAGCACGTGCTCATTCATGTATTAGCAGTGATTATTTAAATAAAAATTATAGAATGGGGATAAGATAACAAAGAGCCCCCATGGTCCCATATTAGGGCCATGCCAAACATAAAAATTAGGATTTAATTTATTAAAAGAAGAGGTAGTTTGATTTTTGAATGAAAAGGGACTTTTTGAACATAAAATTTTGGAGCAAAATGAATCAATTAAAAATCGGGAAAAACAGCTAGAGATTAAGAGAAAAGACAATCTTAAAAGAGGACCAAGAATTTCAATAAGATTTAATAAGAATTTAAAGATTCAAGATTCATGAAGATGTTTCGTTGTTCTTTTGCTCGTTCTTGTTTTTCTATCATTTTATGTTGTTTATTCATAAACTAATTGGGATATAGATTTAAGTAAGATGGCCCCTAGGATGTGATGTTTTGAATTGATATTTTAGTTTAATAAAATTCTTAGTTTTCTTGATAAGTGTTCATGTTCTTATATTAGTTTGAATTGAAGAAAAAAAGTTAAAGATTCAAATATTAGATTCATACATTGAAATCAAAAGATAATTTGTATGTTTAGATCACAATATGAATGATGAGGTTTGAATAGGTTAGTCGAGAGACAGTCGAACAATTATCCTAGGTTAGGATAAAACTTATTACAAAAATTCATTAATCAGATGAATACATTCTTGGGTTAACTGAATTAGAAAGAGATTTCCATTAATTCAATATAAAAATAGGGATTATGTTGCTTAACAGAGAACATATAACTTAAGAGTTCGTACTGATCTAAGGAACTAAAATTGCTCATTAAAAGAGAGTGAAGTTAAAGCATAGTAAAGTCTCATGGAATATATTACCTAGACCTAGTTTATTCACAAATTGTTTTATACTTGACCAGTGTTTCAATTTGGTGCTTTGGAATTATTCATTTATTTCATTTTATCCAATTACTTTTGACATTTTAAATAAGTAAATTTATGAGGAATCCGTAAACAACAACTAGTCCTCGTGGATCGACCTACACTCACTAGTACTAATTACAGTTATACTAAGTCAGCGTCCCTAGTATACAAGGCTTCCCGCTTTGTAGGGGTTTGGGCAGGGTCACATTGTACGCAGCCTTTCCTTTATATTTTTACAAAAAAGTTATTTTCATTACTTGAATCTATAACCTTATGGTTATAAAGGAGCAACTTTACTAGTTGCTCCAAGACTTACCCTCTTAGTTACAGTTATATCATGTACTTGATATTAAAATGACACACATCTTTTAATGAGGCAAATAAACGAGTTAAAGTGTTCGAAGATGCACGAGCTCTCGTGTAAAACAATATTACTCATGTGTGTGGTATAAATTGGTCACAGTTGAAAGTTTGACACCCTAAAAAAAACTTGTAATGTAAAATTATTAGAAAACTTACTATGGAAACTTACTATGGATCATATAACAGTACTATAATTATTAGAAAACTTGTAATGCAAATATAGTTCACTATAATGGACAATCAATCATATTCTAGTCAACATACATGTTATCTTTGGATATACAATCAATCAAATATGTTGATAAAGTCCCTTTAATGTCATTAATTATAATTGATGGTTCACCTTTCGGTGATCTCCTAGCGTTATAATTAATGATCTCAATTGTTCAATTCAATTTTTATGTCATTTTAATAGCATCATATTAACATGAACAATTGAAAAATTCACAATTAAATATCTAATATTTTCAAACTAGGCCACTTTAGTGACTAACAAGCTTTTCATGCAATAAACATTAATTGAAATTATTATACATAACAAATTTTAATTTAATTAGTTTACTCACTTTGGTGACTAATAAACTATTCTAAATTACCAGAATGTCATGTATCATAGTCAACATATAATAGAGAAATTTAATACAGCACTAATTTCTAAAATTATATTATGCATAAAAAAAATATGCACAACATTGATGCATAAAAAACTAGAAAAAATTAAATCAATTGATTATGTCATTAATTGATTAACCAATTATGATTCAAAATTAAATAAAAATAAAAAAATCTTAATTAGGGTTTAAAATAAAATCCACAAGTTACACAATTAATTAACCCATAAGTCTAAAGTATTAATATTCATAAAACAATTATCATTTAATGATCCAAACTTAAAACTGATTTGGTCGAAAACTAAAATTGTATTAAGATTTTGATCATTGATGACCCAAAATAAAAAAGCATGACGAAGGGTCCACAATAACCAAAAGCATCTTGTTCAAAACAACTTCAAATGATGGAAGTCTGGAAGTCATATAAACCACCTCTCGTCTTCTTCCTTGGGCGTTGTGGCAATTTACTTATTGGTTTTTTTTATATAATTATGTATCATGTCCGTTTCTTTCGTGGTTTCCTTTCAGGAGGCAGTTCAGTCCAACAATGAAAGCCTTCCAACTTGCCTCCAATTACAGTCACCATCAAAAAAAAAATTCATCTCTCACTCTAAAAACCATCTAGAATTTGTCTTTCTCAACCCTTTCTAACTTGATTTCTATATAAATCCCAAAAAGATTTTACCAATTGAAACTTTTGTTTTTGTTTCTTTAACTTTTAAACAATCCATATTTATCCATGAACAAACTCAGAAACCATATTCATGTTGGGCGCAGCGAGTGTATTTTGTGAAAAGAAAAAATAAAATGAGCAAAATGGACACAGGATTTTTAACGTAGTTCACCCTTAACTTTAGGCTACGTCCACGGACAAAACTTAGAATAAATCTTTCACTATTACAAATAGTAGGTATACAGAGACAAAACTAAAATAGTGGCTCACAAGGTGTTTCTCAATTTAAAAATACTAACCTCACTATTTTGTCACTCATCAACCTTTTAGGAATATATTTCCTAACTTCAAGGCATTTGATTTGCTTTGGTTTTCTCTCTCTGTTTTCTCTATATTTCTTCTAAAGCATGGAGTGCCTTATATAAGCACTCCACTGCGTGAGACAGCTACCTTGCAGCTGTCTTTTTTCCTTCTTTTCAACAAATGTTGCATGTCTTCTTTTCAACAAATATTGCATGTCTTCTTTTCAACAAATGCTGCATGTTTTCTTTTCAACAAATGCTGCAAATCGGTGCCACAGCCGCAATATTGGACATGGAGTCCCTCCATGTGAGAGGGACCCATATCTAACAAATCTCCCCCTCCTGATTACATGGACGGCTCTATCAAGCCTGCTATTGATCGACAATACTCGAACTTGCCTTTTGGTAGAATCTTGGTTAACATATTTGATTCGTTTTCATTAGTATGGATATTTTTTCAATTGTAATTATTTCGTTTCCATCACATCTCTGATCCAGTGATATCTCACAACAATGTGTTTTGATCGTAAGTGAAACGGGGCATTCTTACCAAGGTGAATAGCGCTCTGACTGTCACAAAAGAGCTTATATTGTTC
>JANIPM010407897.1:0-12782 GCA_027478405.1 Erythroxylum cassinoides | reverse complement strand
GTTTTATGGCAGAGTGTGAAGCCTTGAAAAACATCAGGCATCGAAATCTTGTGAAAATACTAACAGCATGTTCGAGCATCGATTTTCAAGGTAACTGTTAAGATATATTATATATATTTTATATATATCTTTTATTTAGTTTTGACATCTTAATTTGACATATAAAATCTTAATTGTAGTGGGATTCAAAAAGATGTGGGTGTAACACTTGCAGTAGTAAAAGAATTCTACTACAACTTGAATTATTTCACTGCTCGACATGTTGGTAAATTAAAGTCATTACTGCTAGATTTTGTGGACTTTGTGGATTGAATAAAATCAAGGGATGAGGTTATTGCATGTTTTGAATTCAGTGTGGTGGTTACATGGTTGTTGTGAGACTCTATTTGGTTATATGGATTGTGCACGTCTCTATCAATAACAGAAGTCAATCCTAGTTTAGTAAGGAACAGTGGTGTGTTGTGTGGGTTTCAATTTGATTATTAAGTTAACACTGCAATAGTGGTGCATATCTTGTGAGAGAGCCAAATAACGTGTGTTGAGTGAGACATGCTACGGTAAAGGCTGTGTTGACTACGGTGCAATGGGTTAGCGTGTTAATTTTTCTAGACGTCTTCATCTGGGGCTGTGAGATGTTACACCGTGGGTCTTCATCTATTTTCTATACTTGATATTCTAGGTTTGTGCATGATAAATATGGATGATGTATATAGTATTCCATATGGTTTAATTGAAGCTGTTGAAGTTGGGATAGATCGTTTCAATGGAAGGATTATTTCAAGAAGCAAAAACCATAGGGAAGTCTTTCTCTTATCTCAAGTATATTGTTGTTCAGTTCTTAGAGATTAAGTACTTGAGTTATTTTTTATAGATTATTGTTTGAGTGACAGTAGTTAGAAAAATCTTCTGACAAGGTTAACACAAGTCGGTCGTATTATTGGGTATGAAAATCTTTCACGGGAAGTGAGGTTGAGAGATAGTTACAAGGATTGAGTAATGTTGCTTCAGTGTGACCTTGTGTAAATCTATTGCACTTTCTTGAAAGTATTAATTTGGGTGAGGGCCCCACAGACATAGGTAAGCTGTGCTGAACCGCGTTACTAAATTTTTGGTGTTTATATTAATTCATTTTGTATTACTTTTGTTTTGTTTGTGTTAAAGAAGTTTACGGAAAGTTTGCGAAACAATTAACACCTTTGATTTTTCTATTGGTATCAAAGAAAGCTCACCGATTTAGAACCTGGTAGCAAGTTGGTACAGATCTTAGTTTCGCTAACATGACTACAAAAGAGGGTGCATCAATCACCAGACCACTACTATTAGATGGATCTAACTATCCTGCATGAAAATCACTGATGAAAGTCTTCATCCAAGCTCAAGGTACGAAAGCTTAGCATTCGGTAGTATATGGGTGGACGCATCCAATAATCACCAATGATAAAGGAGAGGCAGTTCAAAAAGATCTATCTAAATTGACAAGAGCTGAAGAAGAAAATGCACTTGGAAAACAATGCATGCGATATTCAGTAATGTTGATGAGGGACGCTTCTCAATGATATCATCCTGTGAATCAGCTAAAGAAGCATGGGATGCTTTGCAAACTATTCATGAAGGGTCAAAATATGTGATAGCGTTGAAACTACAGATGTTAGCTGTGCGGTTTAAAGAGCTGAAGATGGATGAGAATAAGACTATTAGAGACTTTCATAAAAAATTGCGAGAAATAGCGAATCAGACACATCAATTGGGGAATAAATATTCCAACCTGAAACTAGTAAAAAAAACACTAAGATCATTACCTTCAATATTTATTCCAAAAATTGCAGCAATAGAGGAGGCCTACGACATTGATAATCTATCATTGGAAAAAGTTATTGGAATTCTTACAAACTTCGAAATGAATCTTTTAAGAGGTAAGTAAGAAAGAAGCAAAGAATTGACACTATAAGTGGAAACTGGAAAAATGTTAATGATGCGAAATATGAATCGAATGAAAATGAAGATTTGGTACAATTCACACAAAATTTTGGTAAATAGCTGAAAAGAATAAAAAGGGACAAATCTAACTTTAGACAATATGGCAAAAGTTCCTTGAGTAACAATGTAAAACATCAAGTCAAAATTCAAAAGGATGAAGGGAAGGCAAGGAGAATATAATGTCATAAATGTCAAGGTTTCGAACACATTCATTCAAAATGTGCTAATACTTTGAAGAAGAGAACAGGAAGATCCTTCACAAGCACCTAGAGTGAGAATGATTCCAAAAGTGAATATGCTAGTGAAGAAGAAATAGTTAATGGTGCTACGTTAGTTGCCTTATATAGTAAAAGTCCAATTACTTGCTTAATAGTAACTGAGAAGGAAGTAACTAAAGTCGAAAAAGATAGAATCGAAAAATTTCAAAAACAACTCAGCTCAAGAACTAATATCAGATTATGACAGCGATAGAAGTGGCCTATATGACAGAAAGGGGAATATTTACGAGGATTACAAAGCTATTTATGAAAAATGGGTAAAAACGTGTAGAAAGAATGAAAGATTGAAAGAAGAGAATCTCTCCATGAAAAATACCATACAAAAGTTAGAAAAGAAATTGTTGTTGGCATCTGATGAGCTTAGTGAAACTAGAATGAAATTGGTAAGTACTAAAAAGAGATTGAGAATGTTGAATGGAGGCACAGAAAAACTAGATAAGTTGATAGAAATTGGTAAGGTTAAAGGGGATCTTGAAGGCATCGACTATAAGGGTGAATGCTTTAAAGTGAATGAGGAGAAAAATGATATGTTCAGATCAGTCCAAAAGGTAGAAGCATAAAAAAAAATAGAAGATTTGTACCCATATGTCATTTTTGTGGAATCATTGGGCATATAAGGCCAAGATGTTATCAGTTACTACAGGTGTTGTTTCAAAGAAGACAAAGCCAAAAAAGTATACATCCTTTACAAAAATTTTGACATTAACTTTTAGTACCGAAATCTACTTGGGTAAAAAGAAATGAATTGTAAGCTCTCATAATTCGTACATCAATGAAGGCAACTTTGTGACATGGTTGGCACTTTGACAGTAGATGCTCATGTCATATGACAGGGGAAGAGACTTACTTAACTGATTATCAGAATTGTGTGGACGGTCATATGACCTTCGGAGATGGAAAGAAAGCTTTGGTGATAGGTAGAGGAACATTATGCATGGATGGTTTGCCTCCTCTCAAGGATGTGCTCCATGTCGATAAATTAAAAGAAAATTTGGTAAGTATAAGCTAACTTTGTGATGATGGTTTGTTAGTTAAATTTACAAGTGATGAATGCAGGGTACTAACCAAATATGGAGAATGTATAGTGAGCAGCAAGTGATCAGCCGACAATTACTACATTTTGCAGGTCATGACTACTTGTAAGCCAGCTACTCACGATAATGACATTGATTTATGACATCAAAGGCTTAGGCATGTAAATTTTGATCTCATCAACAAATTAACAAAATTGGAAGTTGTGAAAGGTCTAGCCAAAATGAACAAAGAAGGAAAAATCAATTTGCAGTGCATGTCAAATGCGAAACCAGTTAAGAGTGTCACATAAAAAGGTTAGACATGTTACCTCATCTTGCATACTTGAATTAATTCACATAAATTTGGTTGGTCCAACACAACATGATAGCATTGGTGAAATGAGATATTTTCTAACTTGTGTTGATGATTATTCGAGATATAATTAGGTATCATTTTTGAAAGAAAATCAGATGCTTTCAAGGTTTTTAGAAGCATATGTATACAGGTCATGAATATGAAAATTTTGACTGTATTGAGAATTCAATCAAATCACGGAAGAGAATTTGATAATACAAGCTTTAATGACTTTTGTGGTGAGTATGGCATCATACAAGAATTTCAGCACCCAAAACTCCACAACAAAATGGAGTTTTCAAAAGGAAAAATAGAACACTTCAAAAAATGGCCAGATCTATATTGAATGGAAGTAAATTGTCTATGCGATTTTGGGCCGAAGCAATTAATACAATATGCTACATATGTAATAGAGTGCATCTCCGACGCATCTTGAACAAGACATCCTATGAACTTTTAAAGGAAAAGAAACCAGATGTAAGTTACTTTCATACTTTTGGAAGCAAGTGTTATATTCTTAGAGATCGGGAATGACTTGGAAAATTCGAAAGCAAAAGTGATGAAGGAATTTTCATACGCTATTCAACTCACAGTAGAGCTTACCGAGTGTAAAATCAAAGAACCAAGAAAGTGCTAGAGTCCATAAATGTTGAGATAGATGATGTATCTTTCATGAATGGTCATGTGGTAGAAGAAAATCAACATAACCGACCCTCTAAACCAGCTCAAACAAGCAACGAGACAAGATTGAAGAATTGTCTATATCTACAGTTAGTTGCTGCTGAGGAAGTAGCTGTGCAAAATGAAGAACCTTCAGTTACTTCAGATGATGACTCAACCAAAACAATGGAAGCGGAAAGTATTCCTTTAAATGCTCAGAACTCGAGTGCAACTGAGTTAAACTGAGATTCTCCATCTCGAATCTGAAGAAAACATCCAGTAGAGAATGTCATTGGAGATGTTAGCGAAAGAAGAAAAATAAGAGAACTAAAAAGGGTTGATTATCGAGAACTTGCAGGCTACTTATGTTACATATCTTCATTTGAGCCCAAAAACGTTAAAGAAGCTCTATAAGATGAGTTCTGGACAGCAGCTACGCAAAATGAATTGATTCAATTTGCACGGAATGATGTATAGGAATTAGTGCCAAGACCATCGAATACTAATGTAATTGGAACAAAATGGGTGTTTCAGAATAAAACAGATGAACAGGGTAATGTCACCAGAAATAAAGTAAGGTTAGTAGCTTAGGGGTACTTTCAGGTGGAAGGAAGACTTTAACGAAACTTTTGCACTAGTGGCAGGACTTGAATCTATCATACTATTATTGGGCATAGCATGTGTGAAAGGGTTTAAACTATATCATATGGATGTAAAGAGTGCTTTTTTTGAATGGTTTTATACAGGAAGAAGTATGTGTTGAGTAGCTGAAAGGATTTATTGACTCAGCCCATGCAGATCACATCTATAAGCTAAAGAAAGCTCTTTAAGGTCTCGAACAAGCACTAAGGGCATGGTACGAAAGGCTCACACAGTATCTTATCAAGCAAGGATATAAACAAGGTAGTGTTGACAAAACTTTGTTTATTAAAAAGTTTAAATCTTATTTTGTGATGGCTCAGATCTACGTTGATGATATTATATTTGGTGCTACACGTCCACAGATGGTAGATGACTTTATCAAGTTAATTACATCCGAATTTGAAATGAATATGGTAGGTGAGCTAAATAACTTTTTGGGTTTGCATGTTAAACAAATGAAGGATGGAATTTTTATATCGCAAACCAAATATGCCAATAGCATAATAAAGAAGTTTGGTCTTGAAAATGCCAGACACACAAGAACAACTATGATCGGTAACTTATTATACTTGACTGCAAATAGGCTAGATATTTGTTACAGCGTTGGTGTATGTGCTCGCTATCAAGCCAACCCGAAAGAAACACATATGACAGCAGTCAAGAGGATTATCAGGTATATAAGTGGAACATCTTATTTTAGGATATGGTATATACATCATATTCGACATCTTATCTAGCTGGATATAGTGATGTGGATTGGGCTAGAAACTTAGATGACCGCAAAAGCACTCCATGAGGTTATTTCTTCTTAGGAAACAATTTGATCTCTTGGTATAGCAAGAAGCAGAATTCAATTTCACTATCGACCGGTGAGGCAGAATATATAGCTACAGGTAGTTATTGTTCAAAATTTCTTTGGATGAAACAGATGTTAGAAGATTATGGGATTGATTAGAATGCATTAACTATCTTATACTATAATAAGAGTGCCATAGACATCTCTAAAAATCCAATTCAGCATTCAAGAACAAAACATATTAATCTCAGGTATCATTTCATTCGAGAGCTTGTGGAAACCAAAACAGTCATCTTGTCACATGTATCTATGGAAAAGTAGTTGGCAGATATCTTTACAAAACCTCTTAATGCAGTAAGGTTTAAACTTCTCAAAGGGGCTTTGGGACTTAGTGTCCTACACTATTGATGTATTTTTATTTAAAAAAGAAAAATTATTTATCTTTAAAAAAAGGTCTTTCATCCTAGGGATTCAAAATCCCTATTTTTTTACGCCTCTCTCCATATACCACCCTTGTCTCTATACATACTGCCCCTACCTCTGCTCATTCCATCCAGAGTCTCTACAACTTCTCTAATCCCCAAGACGTTGTCACACCTGCCTCTGTTCTTTTAGCTCATCAATCCATCACTAACGTTGATTTATGCCACATGACCACGCCACGTCGGCCATTCTCCAAAAGTCCAGTGATACTCCAGCCCTCTTCATCTTTGGTTTTATCTACCACGACATGTTCTAAAGCTTCAATTGGAGACATACATTTCATAACTGCATTGCCATCTTCATCTTCGTGGACGTCAGTTTGTGGTGGATTTCAAGAAACATTATTCCTATAGTGTCTTTTCTTCTCCTTATCGAGGTTGTTCTTCAAGATCTAGACCTGAAATTGGTTCCCATTTTTCTCCACCGTGAACTAAGATCCATTCGATATTGTCTTCTTCCCCCCTCTAGATTGCTTCAACTTGATTGATTGTGGTTGGAATTTAATTGATTGATTGCGGTTGGAAATTGATTGATTGTGGTTGAAACTTGGTTAATTGTGGTTGGTAAATATGGGAAAGAACAAAGAGAAGGTATTATCTTCGGTTTTCGATAAAAAGACAGCTACTCCAACATGACGTTCAAGTCAATTAATGTTGAATTCGACACCCGGTAGGAGTTTCACCAGGGCTGGATCCTCTTCAGCAGCTCCTATTGACATTCCCAACACTACCTTCGTTCGGGATACAGTAGATCCAGATTTTAATGTTACATAAGTCATATTGTCTATGATTGAAGAATCTGCTTGGGATTCCGATGCAACTCTTGCAACATCTGCTATACCAACAATGCCTCTTATGGCTCCTTCGAAGCTTACAAAAATGAGATGTTGGAAAACAATTCACCCACCTCGACATCATTCTTCTATCCGTTTGCCAATGGATGATACCATTTCCTTCAAGTTTTATTCTCCCATGGTTGAACAAAAATGGACGAATCTAAATGATGTTGGGTTCGTTTTCGATCATTCAATCAAGTTAGACGAATTTCAACATGGTTTGCACTCTTTACTGTCGGAACGCTCTTTATTACAAGCTTCACTGCTTCCGAAGCATTAAGACTCCGACCTGGTAAAGGGATTCTATTGCAACTTATCTTGTGACATTTTGAGGATGTTATGACTTATGGCATAGTATATGTGCAAGGTCGGGTAGTTCATTTTGATGCTATTTGTTTAAATCCATTTCTGGGATTTGATAATTTGATTGGTGATCTTCTTTATGATGATGATTGGATTGTGTCAAATGATTTAATTGCTACGCTATTAACTGGTGGTAAATTGACTGCATGGCTGTCTAGTTTTGTTCTTCGCTCTTCTATGCTAACTCAAAAAGTATTTCGTGCTCTTTAAATTGATTGTGGCGAATTGGATGCCGAGCACACATTTTGTTTCTATCTACTTGATACAGGCCAAATTGATTTATGCAATTGGTACTAGAATGAGATTCAATCTTGGTCGTCTCATCATTGAAGCGATGTTGGCTATTGAGAGTAAGCCACATTCTCTGTTATATTTTCCATATTTGATCTCACAATTTTTATATGCCAATGAAGTTCCCATGATTGAGTCAAGCATGCTTGAGTTGGTGGTGTTGATGAATATCTCTCTACAAATTTTTCGGCAACCACTGGTAATGGATTTGCCATATACCATTTCGAGTCCCTCGGATGCTACGAGGACAACTTCTGTTAATCCGCATGCAGCTCTCTTTGCTGAAATTGAATGGATTGAAGGGATCGTTCAAGTAGTAGCTGATGCTCTTTGCAATTTAAAGCAACGAGTTCTTTGCTTCCCCGGTGCTTCTTGAATTCATCTTTTTAGCATGTATTGTCTTAAAGGGGGAGAACATTTAAGATAAGACTTGTTTACTATAATTTTTTCTCTATAAGTTTTGTTGACTAAAGTTGACTTATTCTTGTGTAATTGAATATTACATTAAGGGTCCATTTATATTATTTAGAGGGAGTTTAAGAGTTGTGACAAATATGTCAAAAAGGGGGAGATTGTTAAGATATTTAAGATATATATATATAGATCTTTTATTTAATTTTGACATTTTAATTGGACATATAAAATCTTAATTGCAGTGGGATTCAAAAAGATGTGGGTGTGACACTTGTAGTGGTAAAAGTATTATACTACAACTTGAATTGTTTCACTGCTGGACTTGTTAGTAAATTGATGTCGTTACTATTAGATTTTGTGGACTTTGTCGATTGAAGAAAATCAAGGGATGAGGTTGTTGCGTGTTTTGAATTCAGCGTGGTGGTTGCATGGTTGCATGGTTGCATGGTTATTGTGGGACTTTATTTGGTTGTATGGATTGTGCACGTCTCTATCAATAACAGAAGTCAATCCTAGTTTAGTAAGGAACAATCGTGTGTTGTGTGGGTGTCAATTTGATTATTGAATTAACACTGTAGTAGTGGTGCATGTCTTGTGAGAGAGCTGAATAACATATGTTGAGTGAGATATGCTACAGTAAAGAGTGTATTGGCTACGATGCAGTGGGTTAGCGACGTCTTCATCTGGGACTATGAGATGTTTTTGTGAGAAAAACACCATAGGTCTTCATCTATTTTCTACACTTGATATTCTGGGTTTGTGCGTGATAAATATGCATGGTGTATAGAATTTTCCATATGGTTTAATTGAAGCTGTTGAAGTTAGGATGAATCGTTTCAATTAAAGGATTATTTCTAGAAGTTGAAACCATAAAGAAGTCTTTTTCTTATCTCAAGTATATTGTTGTTCAATTCTTAGTTGATTAAGTACTTGAGTTATTTTTTATAAATTGTTGCTTGAGTGATAGTAGTTAGAAAAATCCTCTGACGAGGTTAACATGAGTCGATTGTGTTATTGGGAGTGAAAAATTTCACAGAAAGTGAGGTCGAGAGATAATTACAAGAATTGAGCGATGTTGCTTCAGTATGACCTTGTGTAAATCTATTACACTTTTTTGCAAGTATTAATCTAGGTGAGAGTCCTGCAGAATTAGGCAAGATAAGTTGAACTACGTTACCAAATTTCTGGTGTTTTTATTATTTCATTTTTTATTGTTTTTGTTTTGTTTGTGCTAAAAAAGTTTACGGAAAGTTTACGAAACAATTAATACCTTCAGTTTTCAGTAACGATTTTAAAGCCTTGGTGTGTGAATTCATGGTTAACGGTGGTTTAGAAAGGTAGATTCACCCCATTGATGAACCAGACAAGGTATAGGAATCAAGAACTTTGATTCTTCTACAGAGGTTAAGTATTGTAATAGATGTGGCTAGTGAGCTTAGCTATTTGCACCACGACTGTGAACCGCCTATTATTCACTGTGATCTAACACCAAGCAATGTTCTTTTAGATGGTGACTTGATTGCTGGTGTGGGAGATTTGGAAATACTTCCAATCAATTATCTTCCGAACAGAGTAGCTCCCTTGGCATAAAAGGAACTGATGGTTATGCACCTCCAGGTAATGTTACGTGAATCCCACTTTTTTCTTAGCTTTTGTTGTAATTGATAACATTCTTACAAAGTCTATGTAATGAACTATAGAGTATGCAATGGGGAGTGAGGTGACAACTTACAGTGATATATACAGTTATGGAATCCTACTGTTGGAGAAAGAGACCAACTGACGATAACATGTTTAGAGATGGACTGAACCTTCACAACTTTAACAGCCTTAACGAGCCATGCGTTAGAAATTCTGGACCCTTCACTCCTAGTTGAAAAAAAGGAAACAAGCTGCATTGATGCCCATTTTGGGATGGCTCATCCTGTAACCCATGAATTTCTGGAGGCTTTGATATCAGTTATCAAGATTGGAGTGGCTTGTTCTGAAGAACTTCTTAGAAAACGAATGGGCATGTGCACTATGGTAGTCGAATTGCGAAAGATCAGAGAAATTCTTTCAAGAACTAAGATGCGCAGCCAAGCCAAAAGACATCTCAAATAATGACATATGTGGACTTTAGCCCTGGTTTGGATTAAAGGAAAGCAAGAGAAAAGAAAGGAAGAGAATTGAACTTCTCTTAGTTTCCAACGTTTGGACAAAAATAAGCAAAGGGAAAGTGAGCGAATGGAGAGGAAACTGAGGGAAGTTTGGGCCAAATATGTTTCTCGTCAAATTGGTGGGAAAGGAGGAGAAATCCAAGACAAGAGAACCCCAATATATGTAAATTACCATAGTATCCATATTTAACTCAACAAAAAGGACACACTCTCAGCCATAATTTTTCCCACGCAGAACACAATCCTCCTGCCTTTCTTCCTATTTTCTTCTGCACAACTCCCACCAAAGAGGTAAGGTTGATTAATCCCTTGATCTGATTACAAAAATTGCCGCTATGACTAGTAAATACGATGTTTTGTTGTTATTAATCAATTAATGGATTAATCCGATCCAATTTATGTGATTTCTCCAAAAGAAAAGAAAGAGTGTTGTTGCAACAGAAATTGCTGGGGTTAAAGAATCTATTGACAATGTTGCTGAGGTACTTAAGGAATCAAATACAATTGCTTAAAAAACATGCCAATGAGTTTATGAAGAGCATAAAGTGTATGCTGAATTGTTAAAGCTTGACCTTGATGTGTGTCTTCGCTACAAAGCTTGTGATTTTTTAACTGCAAGTTCCATTAGGGTGAGAAAATTTTTTGGTTGTCCCGAGCAGGAGCGTAATAATTATTTAATGCATATGATGAGTAGCGCACCTATTTCGGAAATGGAATGAAGATAAAATTGTGGGTAGGTAATCTTTTGCATTACAAATTTTTTTTAAATGGTAAAGCCTAATTTGATATGCTGGTTTTTTTTGTTTAATCTGCTAGCTTTTATTTTGTTTAACTTGTGGTGATGTTTATTTGTAGATCTTTTACTTGTGGAGGAGTCATGGCTATGCTGAAATGGAATTTTGTGCTTATGGAGTAAATATTAGTGCAGATTTTTTGCTTGTGGAGTAAATACAAGTGCAGAGTTTTTACTTATGGAGTAAATACTAGTGCAGTTTTTTGCTTATGGAAGTCATGGCTGTGTTGAAATGGAATTAATAAAACCTTTATCTTTTGGATTATCAAAATATGAATGTTTAAATTCTAAACCATGTAAATATACATATAGTTATATGTAACTTGCTTTATTTTAATATACATATTAAATCTTAATTTTCATTTTTATTCTACAAAGTAGAATAGTTGTTCTCTTGACATATGGATGAGATTGATCTTGGTAGTGGAATAAGTATGCAGTGTATGATGAAATTCTTTTTTTAATGCCAAAGATATTGTTTTATATTACACAGCAATTGGAGAGTTAAAAACTCTAGTTACAAATAGAAATTTCAACTCCTTGAAGCTTCATCATGGAATTCTATTATCAAATCTGATAATACTTTATTTGTGTATGCTGAAGTTTTCATAACAAAAAATAAACAAGTTTCATAATCAAAGGCATAAAGGTCTTAAAAAATTCTTTTATCCAATATAAGTTTCAATTCCCTCCTTTAATAAATTAGGACAACAAACAGAGGAAAGAAAGTCTCATTTCTCTTCCATTCTTTTCTCCTCTTTTTCCCTAAATATTTCCTTTCCTTTCCTTTGTGCAAGTAAGGATCCAAACAAAGGCTTAGATTTGTATATATATATATATATGTACAAAATAACTATTTTATTATTCTTATAAATAAATATATGTACAAACCATATTATACACATAAAAAAGACATTGAACACGTAACCAAGAAGTTACGTGTTCTAATTCTGGAGCTTTTGCAAACTACTCTACTTCTTCTACCTCCACTACCATCCACGCCGCAGCCAAAGTTAATGATCTCTCTCTCGATTTACATGGTAATCAGAGAGTTTATCAGTCTAGGTTTCTTCACACTGGGAGTTGAACCGAAAGACCCGGCACCACCACGCACACCGATAGTTATCATGAGCCGACGCTCTGGACGCCGTGCTTTTCACGTGAGTAAAGCAATCAACAGCCCAACTTTTACAGCAAGTTTTACACAGTATGTGATTACAATCTTTCCTATCGTATCTTGGTTTCTCTTTTCCACAATCTTGACACATTGTTGGGCCCGATTCTTGAAGAACCTGAATTGCTTGCAACCGGCAACAGTAATACTAAGACCTTATAGCAAATTGGCGGACAAATTATTATGATGATCAAAAATTGAAGCAGAGGTGTTATTCTTGATATTATAATGACAATGGTGGTGAGAATCTTGAGGGGGTGCTTGTTTGGAGGGTATGAAAAAAGAGGTATAGGTATGGAATGAAAAGTGATGTTTGGTATGAACCTATCATTGAAGACCTAAGAGTTTCATTACTTAGTTTTGGGCAATCCTCCATTCCTCTCATAATCTAGAGGAATGGGAGAGAGGAATGAGAAAAATGAGAGTAATTAATTACACTATAATTAATTAAAATATTTTAATTCATTAATTAAAATATAATTAATTAAAATATAATTATTCATTAATTAAAATTTTGCAATTAATTAATTAATTACAATATAATTAATT
>JANIPM010407804.1:0-12797 GCA_027478405.1 Erythroxylum cassinoides | reverse complement strand
GATTTTGATATTGCGGTTTAAATTTATTGATGCCATGAGGTTTATTTAGAATTGATCGTTCGTAGTGCACCCTCATCGTAGGTTATGTATCGGAATGACCCACGGGCGTCCCGGTGCGTACCCTACGGTAAGGGGGCGCTACAGATGTTACATAAACATATACATGCATAAGACACGTTCACTAGGCCTCAACCTTAGAGCAAACATCATGCTTTCATATATGACTCACAACCTAAGTATAGAGTTCAGTACTCTCAAGAGAAGAATATGCATAATTTCCATGATAATATGAAAACCCTATAAACGCATACATTAAACCATCATTATAGTTGACATCATATATATAATCATGGTAAAACTTTTCACCATCGTAAGAGACCGTACAGCACAATGAATGTCTAAAGAAAACTACATCATTATGTATACACACAGAGAATTCTAAGCAATGCATTATGCATCATTGTTACTCATTTAACATAGTATGTCATTTTAATGGTAAGTTTGGACATGTTGATAGATTTTGCTTTGTAAAAAAAGGATGGCAAGTAAACCCTTTAAAGTGTGGGTTAAAAAGAAGAAGCAATAAAATAGTGAAGGAACTAAGCTTATTTGGGTTCCTAAAACATATTGATTACCTTGGTTTGTAAGACTATTAGAAAAAAAAAGGCATATAGTAGAGATAGTAATGATTAAACTGAATATTATTAAGGAGGTTACGAATTTTATTATGATGAACTTAACCTTGTTACCTCAAAGAAAGTCTTGAAGATGTTGTTCTAAGATATGGAGAATTAAACAAAAAGACTTTTTAAAAGAGACAATTGTTAAACCAAGTGAGATAAATGAGAAACTTGAGAAGCCTCTAATGAATTGTAAATTCAAGAAGAATTTTCATTCAAAACTCTCATATATAATGTTCAACGTGAGGTAATTATTAGTTTATGATATAGAAATATGTGACAACTTGCATTTATGTGTTAATTTGAGTATAAATCCTTAGTGATGAATGATTGGGTTTGAATTATGAATAAGGTGTTTTTCAAAGTACCTAGACTTAGATATTATTATACAAAGTGAGGAAACTAAGTTAGAATTTATATTAATTAAGAAATATTTTTTAAATCATTAACTAAGGATAATGTTTTCTTAATTGACGTCATATTTTTTAAGTTTCTTTTAAAGTTTTATATAATTATTGATTAATATTACCATGATCTATTAAGTGTTTTAATGCTTAAATTTAAGTTTTGAGACTGTTCTCTAGCCTTTTAAAACATACTAGTTGACTAATGTCTTAGTGTGGTTGACTAATGTAACCAAAAATCTTATTTTCTACATTTTTAATGATTTCATTCTTTGTTTGATCGAAGCTAGTCGCCTAATTACTCACACTGGTTAACCATTGTCTTTAAATCGTCGATTTATGTTCATTTTAAAGCAATTTTATAGTTTTCTTATAATTGAGAAATTTTATAGTTCCAGTAAGTCTATGAAAGGATTATTGAGTGAATGGTCGACTAATGTCGAACAATGGTCAACCAATGTCTCTTTTAGGGAAGACAATTGAGTTATAGTGAGCTTTTGACATATTTTATCAATATATAAAGGTCAACCACAACCTTTTATTGGTCGACTAGTGTCCCCAAGTGGTCGATCGGTACATATGATGTAAATCCCCCTTCCTTTGCCTTACTTCTACTTTCTCTTTTTCTTATTTAAGGCTTCTCAAAATCATAGATAACTTGTATATTTTAAAAACACCATACCCCATTGCAAATAGCTACCCTATTTAATTTTTCCTTTTTTATTAAAGATCTTTATAATTTACATTCTTTTTGTATAAACCCCAAACTTTTGGGTTTTCTTGATAATATTCGTGTCTTTTATATATATAAATCATAGGATTTGTCTTATTTGTCATTATAGAATTTCAAATTTGATTACTTTATTGTATCATTATTTTGGAATTTTAGTACTTAATAAATTATACATTTTTTTTATGAAACTGATTGTTGGATATTACAATTTGGCTTTTATTTAAAATTCCACTCTCTAATTCTGTCAAAACTTACCCTTAGTGCTTTAATTGAATCTTTCGAATTAGGCATAATACCAAAATTAGGGATTTTTCAAATTAACAAAATTAGGGATTTTTCAAATTAACAAAATTAGGGATGTCTCTATCAAATTTAACTTTAGTTTTAACTCTTTAAATATTCATTAGCAATCTTTAGTGAGAAAGTTTGACAATCTTGATCAAATCCATCTTTTTAACCAAGTCAGTTTTACACATCACACTTTATATTATGTATTTTTAGTTAATGAATTTCCTTTTTATGATTCCAAAAAAGAGGAGAAATTTTGGTGATATTAGATTTAGGAAGAGTGATAACATTCAAGGGGAGTGATGCAATTTAAGGGGAGTGATTATTTTATCAATTTTTTATCCCTTATACTTTATATGATGAGTTTGAGTAAATTTATGTTTTCTTCATATTGAATTATGTTTTATGCATGAATTAAGAGAAAGCTAGTCACTTTATAGTTATTTATGTGCTCATTATTTTTATATTTATTTATGTGTTTAATTTTATTATTACTGCACTCTAATATCACAAGTGTTTTTTCATCATAAAAAAAGAGGAGATTGATGAACCAAGGGAGGTTACAATTGATGTTTTGATGATAACAAAATATAATTACTATTAATGTGTTTATTAGTTTGATATAAAGAAATATTTAAAAAAAATGAAGCCATAAACTTAAGAAGATAGTGTATGAAGTTTATAAAGAGATATTGAAGTTTGAGATGAAGATCAAAAGAAGAATAAAAGAAGATCAAGGTGCCTCAAGGTCATTTCACATTTTGTATTACTATTTGTAAGCTTTCTTAGTTAATTTGATGATCCAGAAGGCTCACCATGCATAGTCAATTGATCTTACTTTACTTCATGAGTCTATATCCATCAAGAGGCATTGAAGCTTTAAATTTTAATATAAAAACTTCTTGATCTTTCAAATCATCTTTGAGGAATATTTTGAGAAGTGATTCAATAATATTTGATTGATTGGTTTATTTTACTTTATTTATTAGACATGTATGAACATCCATTTATAATTTTGTAAGATCTTTATGACATATTGCATGTGGGTCTATCAGAAACAACCTCTTTACTAGGTAGGAGTAAGGTTACATACTATCAAACCTCCTCAAATCCCACGCCTCAGCAGGACTTGAACCGGGTGTTGATGATGATGATGTTTTAATAATATTTGAAATAACCACCACAAGATGTTAATCAACCATTGATAATTAAATTTATCGACATTATTCACCGACGGAAAAATTCATCGTTGAATCGGCTATCGTTGACAGAACTTTGTAACCATCAAAAAATATGCAGATGGAATACACTTTCCGCCAGTATATTTACCGATGGTAAAAATTGTTACTATCAGTAAATATACAGAAGGTAATGTGAATCCATTGATGACTGTACAGTAAAAATGGTAAATGTTTCTGACGGTATAATGCCAACTATCAATAAATATGACTCATTATGCTGAATAAATATGACTCATTATGCCGACGGTGAATTAAAATTCCATCATAAGGTAATGTGAATATGTTCATTTTTTCAAACGGTTAATCACAATCCGTTGGTAACTATCATTGACGTTACCGACAGAAACTAAAATTCCATCAGTGAGTACCAAAATAAGTTGCATTTTTTGCGATGATTTATCATAAACCGTCAGTAAATATGATTAATTATACTAACAGAACCTGATATTCCATCGGTAACTCTACCATAAAGGTATTAAATTTTCCTTTTTAAATCTTGACATTAAATTTTATTTCATAATCTTATGAAATATGCATAATTTCAACAGTTACAAATAATGTGTGCATAATTTTTTGAATTTTATATTTAATTTGTTTTAACAGAAAGTTGATTGATTATATAAAGTTAAAATTTTCTTCATTGATAATAAAAACATTAAATTGTACATAAATTCAAACCAAATGACTATAACAATCCTATTGTCCTGGTCACTGTGGATGGTCTGAGTCTCTACCCCTACCCTTCAACTGCTTTATGTCATTTTGGAGCTTAGTCGTGTAGTCCATCATCCGTTGCAACTGCTTTGTCAAAGGTTATGTTCCATTGTCGGCCATCTATTTCATGATGTTGTACTAGATGTAGAGGAGGGCGAATAACATGTGTTTACAAATGAGCCTAGCTCGAAGATCCTTCCACGACTATCCCTACCATCCACTGCATCAAAATATGCTTGACTCTCATCAACGGCTTGTTCTCATTGAGACTATTGCTGAATGATTTCTAATATTTGGTCCTATTAGGAGGCAATGTTTATATTAGTTAGTGATAATTATTAAGAATGAATATTAAAGCATAAATTTCACATACATCCAGTTCTCTACATCGGTTGTTGATGAATGTCACATCGTCATGCTTCTTAGTGTGAGTATGCAAAAACAGTTGACAGGGTGTAGGTCTTATGCCCATAGACTTTTCCTACATAACAATAAAATGTTCTAAGTTAAACTAGAATTTATAAAAATTTTGGTAGAGTCTCCTCTATTTTTATGATATTACCCCCTTTTGAACAAAGAAAATAACTCAACACAGCCATATATGGCACCAGACATTTATACCATGATTGTTATCCGTAATACAGATATTTTCATTAAACATTCACGCATCAATTTAAATTGAAATACAATAAAGTTACAAATTAGAATATAAATGTAAGATTTAGATACTTACAAGTCTCTTTACATGCTCGTGGTGGGTAATTGATCCTCCCGTATATACGGGAAGACTCTCTCCCCTCAGTCCTCCACGTCTGTTGGTCGAGTTATGTCCTGAGATGAACATTGCCTCAGGTGATGTCTAATACTCCTACCAATAACTCTGTATGCCCTCAGAAATATAAGGCAGACATACATCAACCTTGTGTATTGCACCAATAAAGTCGCAATAACGTGTACGAGCTCGCCTCTCCCATACTTGATGTATGACCACGTTGATACCAAAATCCCAGAAAAATTGTTTCTGAAATAAAAAGATAAAAATTCGATAACTTATAATCTAATAATATTTATCTAATTAATGTATACAAATCAATGAAAAAAGAAAATTAGGAATTATTGTACCTCAAACTCCTGAAAATAAAATGCCTTTGTGGCCTGAGAGATCTTCTTCCATATATAACCCTCAGGATCAATCCTATCCTTAAATATAGATGTCATATTTCTGGAACATGGTCCAAACGGAATCAACCTAATATAAGAACAAAAAAATTATAATATTTGCAAAATTTTAAACCTATAACTTAATTACAAACATATACAATGTTTCATGCAATTTCATATATAGATTATTAACAATTCTTATATACATTTTTCCATCAGGTCCCTCAACTCTAGGCTGGCGTTCATCTCCTTCATCTGCTATAGGGGTAGTGGATGATGTATGAGTGGTGGATGGTGAAGCATCATAAGCAGCAGGTGATGGTTCATCTGCAACTGTAGGCCCTGGAGTGGAGTTGGTGATTCAGTTGCAGATGGAGACTGTGATGGTCCATCCTCACAGTAAGTACCTCCGAACATCACGTTATCTCTTTGGTAGCATATTTCTACTTGAAATTCATTGTTTATTGAATTTTCTAGAAATATAAGAATTTGAATTTGACCCCAATATTTTACACAATTTATGGAAAAGGATCGAAGGTGATTTGTTGAATATCATATTGAAGTACAAACTTTGAATTCAATTATGAGAATAATTGTTACAGTCATATATAAAACCATAATATAATTAGTTTAAAGTTGATTCTAGTGTATTGCAGAGATAAATCACAATGATAGACATATTTTCTTGGATTCCATGTGACATGAGAGTCAACAAAGGTAAATGAGTCCCTGATGTCTAGATTCCCGAGAAGGGTCCTAGCATGTTCGAACGCACCAATGAAAATAGTGAAAATTCTTCCCTCACGTGTAAGATTTTAAGCACCTTCTTGCAACAGTATTTCTGTTGTTGCTAAACTTGTAGATGAAACAGTAGGAAACTGTTTACCTACAACACAATTAGTATAGAACTTACATATTGTCATATTAGATACTCGTTAAATGAACCAATCCTGAAAACTCATACTATGTGAATGTCTGGACGAGCTTCGTGCAATTGGAAACTTTTATAAAGCAACTGATTTCCTTAATCCTTTATTGACTGTTGTGACATTGCTCTCGCCTCCATCTACATACATGTCATCTTCGAGATTTAAGCAAGCTTAAAACAACATGTAGTACCATCAAATGTGAATTTATATAGTAGCTTTGTAAAAGGAAATGAGATTTACATATTTAGGAAAGTGACATTGTTCAGATGATACTATACACCTTGAAGTAAAAGATCGGCCATGGAGGCAAACAATCATTACTGAAGGAAGTGGAGATTTTTTCTGCATTGTCTATTCCTCCAATAGGGACAATTTGTCCACATTTTTACTTCCATGCAGAACCAGATGCCATGTCGACATAAGAAGATTAAGAATGTCCTATTAAAAATTTAACACAATATACTGAATAGTTTGAAATAATCTTCTTTCTCAAATTTAATATTCAACTACAAATACAAATTAATCGCTATTATAAATTAATTATAAATTATAATCATCTTCATTTTCTGAAGAATAAGAATCAAAATCTAGCTCCTCTTCAGATCGCTGACCCCGTCTTTCTCTCCAGATGAAATTTCTACATATTCGTTAGCTGGATCGTTCAAAGGTTCGTTATCATCATATGTGACAGATGCATTTATAAAATCAACATCTTCCTGAAACGCTTCACTTTCTATCCTCTGTTCTCCTTTTCTAGGTGATTCAAAAACAAAATCAACTTTAGGTTTAACTTTGCAAACCACTAACCAATCTGACTTATCTTGTCGTAAGCTAGGAAAAGGAACATAACACACCTGTTTTGCTTGCATAGCCAATACGAAAGGTTCAAATTGTCTCAATCTTCTTCGGTTGATGATTTCAACAAGATTGTGTCGGTTATGCACTTTTGTTCCAACATTTAGAGTGAGGTCAAACCAATCACACTTAAATATCACAATTCGCAGTATTGACAATGCAAGGACTCAACTTCAAGAATCTCAATAATTTTACCATAATAATCCATCATTTCTCCCTATATGGAAGCTCCATTATTTATTGTTTCCATACTATGACCATGATATTCTGTATGATATTTGTATCCATTAACGAAATGCACTAGATACGATTTAAGAGTTTGTAGAGGTACCTTAGAAAGATCAAAAATGAACTTGTTCTCTAATGGATTTTTTAAGGCCTACATAAAAGGAAATTATCACTGTCAATGAGTATAACGTCATTTTAACACTTAAATCTTATAATTGAATTATGAGAATATTTGTAAATAGAAACTTACATATCTCTCGAACTATGGTGGGAAGTGTCTTCCAACCTCTTTATTTATTTCATCTTGTGTGTTTTTTGACATTATCTTGTGTAACATTGCTTCGTATAATCTAAATACATTATTGTTTATTTTAGTTATGAACAACAAAAATTTGAAAACTGAAATAATAATGTTCAACTTACTGCACGAAAGGTTGAACCTCTTGACAGTTCAATAAAATGTAACCATGGGCAGCCTCAATTTCTTCCTCTATTAACATTCTTCTTATTGAACATCCATATGTTTGCCCAGGATATGTGAAAATGGATAAGTTACCATCGATATCACTCGTTCCTCCCCCATCGTCATTACGAGGAACTTTTCTTTCTCTTGTATGAACATGCGGCTCAAAATAATGTGAACAAAATGTACTAGCTTCCTCCACCAAATAAGTATTACATATCGAACCTTCAACTCTAGCCTTGTTTTTCACATTTTCTTCAATTGATGCAAATACCTAAATTAGAGAATATGGTTATTACAATTTACTAGTTAAAACATGTTATTACTTCAATGACAATAATTTGAATTTGAATTACCTCTCAAGCAGATACATCCATCGATATTGAACTAGATTGGCTAGTTTTACCTTGTTTACTAAATGAACAGGTAGATGCTCCATACAGTCAAAGAAGCTTGGAGGAAATATTCCTTCTATCTTTCACAAAATTACTAGAATTTCCCTTTTTAGAATTCCATTTCAGTCAACTTGATTTTAGATGATGTTAAACTTTTGAAAAACAAACTTATTTCTGCCAGCACTTGCCAAACGTTATTCGATAGCAACTCCTAAAA
The DNA here is from genome assembly GCA_027478405.1 of Erythroxylum cassinoides. Classification (NCBI taxonomy): domain Eukaryota; kingdom Viridiplantae; phylum Streptophyta; class Magnoliopsida; order Malpighiales; family Erythroxylaceae; genus Erythroxylum; species Erythroxylum cassinoides. The sequence goes on along the minus strand of JANIPM010407804.1, from coordinate 4,489 downwards.
TGAAATTGCATAAACACATGAAAATCGTGACTTTTTAACCCAAATAATTTGTACTTCCTCATGTCCACACACCTTGCCAAGTTTGAAACATAACCATTGGGAAACTTTAGACTTTTCAAACATTCACAAAATATTTCCTTCTCTTTTTTTCTAAAGTGTAACTTGTTTTTGGATATTTGCTGCTGCGAAGATCCTTATGTAATTCATTCCTTCTACAAAAAAGCTGCAATTCAGCTTGTGATTTTGCATTGTCTTTTGTCCCCCCTTTAATGTTCATTATGGTATTGAACAAATTGTAAAAAAAAAATACTTTTCAATTTTCCTTACTTCTAGATTATGACGTATCAAATTAGTTTTCCAATATGACAAATTCTAAAAGATGCTTCGTTTTCTCCAGCCAAAGTTTTTACTAATGGTTGCATTTACTTCATCAGCTTTAAATTCTGTAACTTTCAACAAGCCTAATTCATCAACCTCTGGCAGAATCTCTTCACCAGCTTTGTGAGGGGGATGAGGTGTTTTTACCATCCTATTCTTAATGAACTTATGTTTATTGCCTTTAAATGGATGATTTGATTCAAAAAATTTCCTTTGATTGTCAAGCCAACACATTTTCCCCCATTTGGAAGATAAAACGCATCCAAATCATTGCCATAATAAGGACTCCTATTGTGCTCCATCCAAATAATATAGCAAATGCCAAAAAAAATCACTAATGGCCCACATCAATGCTGCTCTCAACACAAAATTCTATTTAAGAGACACATCATATGTCTGAACACCATATTCCTAAAGATGCTACAGTTCAGATATCAATGGTTATAAGAAAACATCAATTTTGTACTTCAGATTTGAAGACCTTAGTACAATCACTATCAGGAACATATATACGTCCTTCATACTTATCCATGGAGGAAAATTATAAGGAGTAATTATGATTGGCCACGATGAATATTGCTGACTGGATTGACCAAAATGTTAGAATCCATCCATCGACAATCCCAACCTAACATTTCGAATTTCAGTTGCAAACTAAAGATGAGTGTTACTGAAATGTTTCCATGCCATTGCATCTAAAGGATGACTCATAATTCTGTCTTCTTGTTCGTGTTCATTATGACACCTTATGTGAGATGTAGTAACATCAAAAGTATATAGTCTTTGAAGTCTCAGAGTTAGTGGGAAATAATACATCCACTTCTAAGGTACTAATTTCTGTTTCATTAAACGCTTTCTAGGCTTGAACCTTATTTGACTACAAAATTTGCACTTTTGTAAATCTAAATCATCTCCCCAATACAACTCACATCCCAATTTGCAACAATCAATCTTCTCAACTAGCAAACCAAGACCCCTAATAAGTTTCTTCATATTGTAAAAACTATCAATCATTGTATGATCAGGAGGCATGATTCATTATACCAATGAAGAATTTTATCAAAACTACGGTCCAAAATATGCCCTACAGACTTTATGTTCAATATTCGAGCAATTGAAGAAAAATAGGTCATTGTCTCACAATTTGGCCATAATTCTTGGTCAGCTGTAGTAAGTCGAAAAACTATTTTGCATGTGGATTAGGTTCTTCTTCAAGATTTTCCATATTTTCCTCAAAGGTATTACTGGCTGCATCATAAACCATTTGCATGTATAGATTTTCAATTCCATCGTCATAATTTGTACTAAATCCAATCCCCCTTTCAAACTCATTTTTGTTGACAGATGATTATGCTTGATTACCCCTTGAGTTCCTACAAATCAACGGTTTCCCATGTCATGTCCACTCAAAATAATTGGGAATAAATCCTTTTCTCAGTAAATGCCCATTAACTTCATCAATAGGAAGGAAACATTTGTGTTTGCACTTTTTACATGGACATCTGATATTTGACCCATCCATATATGCAAGTTGTGAACATGTATAATAAATAAAAGCTTCAACTTCCTCAACAAATTCAGGATTATTGTAACCATCAAGTGTTAATCATCTATACATCCAAGATCTATCAACATAACTCATTTCTGCAAAATTGTTAATTGAAAACAGTGAATTCATAGTTAGTATCATTCATGTTTGTCAAATAATACAAAACATATGAGATAAGAGTTATGAATGAAGACAACAAGTTCTCGTTGTGACTTTGAGGCTCATTACGGTATTTTTCATCGATAGGCCTTACAGGAGCTCCATTATGGGTTATGGGTTAAGGTTTATTGGTTGAGATCTATAATATTTGTCAACTTAAGATCGAACATATATGTTTGTAATCATATATGTTAGAAGATAATTAATGTTAAAACTCCTATATTATATATGTACTAGTGCCAAATATAATAAGTATTCATCAAAATATGAATACTTAATTTAATATATTATTTTAACATATACAATTTTATAAAGATACGTGTACAAAATTGCACATAAAAAGTATAGAAAAGCTAATCAATTCAGAGAACATTAATGAAATAACTTAGATGTCATATTAAGGTAATTAAAATTATAACATAAGTCAAACTCATCCTATATTAATTCAATGATAAACCGAAGTTCATACAATAAACAAGTTTGACATCATGTGTAAGGCCCCAAAATATACCCTAGTTGAAAAAATGCATGTTTATGAAAGTACATGTGTGATAGGAATTAGAATTTTGCTATGATTAGAATATGAAAGACTTATGACTTTAGTTTTTGATCAAGTGGATTATCGTGAGTAAATTGGAATTAATTGATACCATTAAAGAATTAAGGTATTTAAATGTATATTTAGATTAGGAAAATTTTCAAGTGGCAAGATAAATTGGTATATGAAAATTGCAAAGATTAAGCCTATGAGTTAGTGACATTCGGCATAATTGATACATTGACAAATGGCATAGTTAATAAAGTGACAAGTGACCTAATTAAATTGTGGCATTTCACAACATTCATTAAGTGAAACATGGTTAATGGAAGTGTGACCAATGGTAGCTTAAGTGGAGGACTTATGTGACACATGCAAGAAGACACATGCCTTATGGAGGGAGTGATACCTAGGTAGTGATGAAGCAAGTTTCTGCTGGAAACTTTTCTGTTTTGTTCTCTTTCTTCATTTTTCTTTCTTCTCTCTATGAAACCTCCCATCTCCTCTCTAACTTCTAGAATTTTGCTGGTGTTTGGACTATCAACCTTTGGAAGCTTTGTAAGTTATTTCGTTAAGAAACAGGTCATGTGATTCTATGTATTATTACCTCATTGATGCTGAAAGTTGCACATTAAACTTAGATATGTGCTAGTTGTTTGGAAGCTTGATTTAGTTGGTTCTTCGAAGCTAAAGAGGTAAGGGATTTCTAAACTTGATATAATGTATTCATATAAGTTTTATGATACCTAAATTGGCCAAAAATATGTTTTATGATGTTGAACATTAGGTGTTAAAAAAATAATTCTGGTTTGGCATATGCTGTTTTGGTTTTAATGTATGGAAGATAAGGATTGTGAGTTGTTTATTGAATGACTTTGGAATTGGTTCTAGATAGAAAATTGATGTGTAATTGAGGCATTAAAAGGTGCAATTGAAGTGGAATTCATGAATTCTGGTGAAGGGGGTGTTGAAGGTGTAAGATATGAGTTAATTGTAGCAGTTTCATTGAATAGGTTTCACTATACATACATTGGTATTTTGGCCATTACTGGACTTGAAGATGTCCAAATGACATGGAACTTGAACCAATAGACTCCTAAGACATTTTTCTTTCTCTCTAAAAAAATTTAGAGCCATCTGAAGTGATTAGAAAAATATTGCTTGACTCAAAGTGAGCGTATGTGCTAGAATGTTATGAACTAGAGAATTTTCATGAGCATGCTTTGGTATTTTAATTATAACTTAATCTGTAGATTTCTAAATGGATTGATTATTAATTTAGATTAAACTAGAGACATATTTCTACAAATTATTTAAGAGGTTGAATTTCAATTTTGTCTCTAAGATTTTGAAAATTGGCATGAAATTGAGTCTTGGCTTAGGCTGTAGCACTACTAGGGACAGAAATCATATCCAGTGGTTTTTGAATAAACTGTATTGATATAGGTTGAATTAGACTGAGGTGTCTTCACCAAAGTTTAAGCTTATTATCTTAGCTTTAAATTGGTATAAAGTTTGTAATTTTTGGATATTGGATTGAGAGTTATGAGGTGTACAACTTGGAGGCATGATCATGCATTAGTCAAAATGTCAAATGTAATAGTCTGTGGTATTTTGAGCATAACTCATTAAATACTAAACCAAATTGGATGAACTTAGTATCATTGGAAACTTAAGACAAAGAGGACAAACTTTCTAGAAGGAAGTATTACCTAATTACCTTACCTTCCTGATGAGAATAATTGAGCAAAGTGGACCCGAAGGTGGATTGTGAAATAAATATGGATTGAGGGATTGAGTATGATTTCAAATGATCGATAATGTGATAAGATTAAGGATAAGAAACTTGAATTTTGATATGAACA
>JANIPM010407656.1:0-12821 GCA_027478405.1 Erythroxylum cassinoides | reverse complement strand
ATATTCCCGGCCCAAATCCAAAATTTTCCTTCATAAAATTCCGTCTAAACATTAGAAATCGAACGGTACTGAAATTACTCAATTCGGACCTCTATAGGTCCAAAAATAAATAAAACAGTGACCAAAGAACCATTACCCGGACACACGTCAATTTCCCGTCCAAAAATTCCCAATTTCTCATAAAATGAAATTCAATATTCTACGAATCCGATGCCTCAAGAATCAGGTCAATCGGAGGTCGGATGACAAGATATAGGCAAAATAGTGGAGAAATGCATGTCCTAGTCGACTGGTCTGAGAATCCTAGTCGACTAGCCCTACTATAATGTCCTAGTCGACTGGTCTAAGAATCCTAGTCGACTAGCCCTATTAAAATGACAGATCTGAAACAATTGCCTCCGACATGCCAACTTGTCTAGGTCATAACTCCCTACTCCGAACTCCAATTTGGACAAAATTGGTGTCTATTTCATAGAGAAAAGAGAGCTCTACAAGTTTTATGAAGGACACAAAAGCCAATTTCACCTCTAAGGGTGTCAAAAATGCAATCAAAGTTACTGCCCAGTCAATGCCTCTCAAAACAGTGCAGGATTTTGTAAATTCAATAACTTCCCATTTCCTTAGTCAAAAATTACACAATAAATGTGCACAGAAAAATTACACAATATTTGGCAGTTTTTTCGGTCCGAAAATTTTCTCCGGAAAAGTCCAGAAAATTTCTATAATTTTCGTAAAATGTAAAACCTATAATGATCCATTCCGAATAAATTTTGAAGCCCATATACCACATTTCCAATATAAAATCCCATGTAGGCACAAATACCAGGAAATATCATGAATGCATGTACAGTTATTTTTCATGTGCAAAATTCACTATTCACAAATATCAGTATGCATAAAAATGCCAAATCAGTCTTGTCCAAATTACTCTTTTACCCTTTCCATCGGTGGTGGGATGTTACACAATGCTCCAACATTGAAAAAACTCGCTATTAAGTTACTCAGTTAAATAGCTTATGCATCAGGTTGTGAACATAATTGAAGTGTTTTTGAACGTATTAATACAAAGAAACGAAATCATTCGAAACATAAAAGACTTAATGACTTTATTTACATTACCTATAATATGATAATGAAGAACAAGTATTTTATAGTTTTGTTTTTATTTCAATAATTTTATTTATATTATTTATTTTATAATTTTCCTATTACGTACTCAGAGCGTTTAGTAAGAAGAGAACATATGATCCAGTTGATATTGATTGTATTGAAGATATTGATTTTTGGATCTAAGAAAAAGAACCATCGCTTGATCTTAATTATAATGAACCTAAAAAAATAATTTATGAAAAAAATACATTTTTCACAATAAATGAATTAAGAACATTTACAGATTGTCAGTTCATATCTTATTTTAATCATATTTAAGTTAAAAGTATAGTATATTACAAGTTTACAATTGAGAATAATTTCACACATTACTAATTTGTAATTTATTTTAATGCAATAAAAGAAGTTAATACAAATACTTTGGATGAAAATGTAGTTTACGAATATTTTAATAGCGTTGGAGAATTTGAAGCTTTTAACGATGATGAGACATAACCTCATTCAAAAATACAATTTTGATTATTATTGGTCGGGTCAGTCGTGCAGGGCCTGAGCCCAGTCAAAACGACCCGTGGGCCGATCGGTCCAATCATCAAAGATCAGTCTCATACCTATTGGCTATGTCAAGCCCAAGCCCGATCCACGCTCTCCTCAGCCCATCCGCATGTGAGAGAGTCTCATGCAGACGTGAACTCGTAAACCTAACACATGCACTATATAAGGTATAGCTTGGCCGTAACGAAGGTACGCAACTCATTTGCAGGTACTCCAACACAAAAGCTCGACGAGAAGCCATCGATCCTATGGATCCAAACGGCAACGCACAGTTCCGTCAGAATCCGGCAGAACCAGATACGGTACATGTTGGGTCAATGGACAGTTTCAATTACGTTTCCCCCTAAAATTTTGACATACATAACCCAATTTCAATTACTGAATAAGAAGACCTTATGCGAACTTTCAGGCCAATGAACAATAATTTTATATTCATTGGGCAGAGGGATCAAACAAAGTGAGATTGTTATGCGCTGAGTCCTGTTTTGAGATTTTTGGTAATAATAGACGAATTTACAATTCGTGTATAGGTTTCATATACAAAATTAGAAATAGGGTTCAAACGGGTATTTCTGACCTTAAAAACTTGGGTTATCCGCCTAACTAGTAGGAATGTTATGAATTGATAAATTACGAACTAATAAAAGCACGATCGGAAATAGTAAAACAAAAAAATAAAACCAAAACAAGGCAGTAGCTAAATTAGTTAGTTGTGACTTGTCTGAATCGAACAAGACAAAGGAGGGATGCAAAATAAGACACCCGCATTTTCCGGGTCTTCCCGTGTAGGATCATCTTCATTCTAATTCTAACGCATGTAGTTTTTGTCACTTTGATCACATTAGACTACGTGGGAGCCACGGGTGGGGCATCTTCAATCTGATTTGAGCTCCGCCAGTCCCTGACATTTGCATGTTGGCTGTATAAAAATGAGACCTTTGGATTTGGGTTTCTTATAAATTAAAAAAAAACTATTTTTTTGAATTAAAACTATTATTATAAAAATAAATAATAAAACAAAAATATGAATCATTACAATATTATTATTTTGTTGCCAGATTGAGTTTAATTTTATTTAATTAAACATAAAATGTACCACTTTAGGATTTGTCTCACAAACTCAGTTTGTTAATGTAATAAAACTGTCTTATAAATTAAAAACCACTAGACAGACCCTCTACTTGGAGAATAATTATTACAAGAACCATGTCTCCAAACAATGCATACTCAGCATCATTTAGAAATAAAATGAAAGCAACAAGGTTAAAATTGAAAAGGCCTCCAACAAATTGAACTGCAGTTTTTTGTCAATGCTTATATTGAATTAATTTATTCCGTCAATTTAACTTGTTCACCTAATGTGCTTACATGTAACAATGATTAATATAATAATTTAATTTTTGATGTGCTATAAAGCACAAAAAAACAAAGAAACCACATCCTTGGCTTTTGCCCATAGATTATACTGGAAGGATCGTTTTGGATATACCTAGCATGTGGCCTGGTATCATAGTACTCAAAACATAAAAGATTAACAGTGTTGTAAGGACTACTAGAGCCAAAACGAGCAAAGGAATACAGTGTCGACCATTGAATTCATAGAATCAAGTCAATCTTGTCGTCTTGCATGATAACTCAAGTGAAATCATTTGTCATTGTGATTCAATGTTAAGAAGCATTACTCCAAGTAATACGATAATACGGGTACTATTCCTCATCATTCCAGATAATCCTCAGCGAGTAAGGCAAAACTTTCTTACTTCGTATAGAAAAAACAAAATCTGAAGAAACCATTTGCATGCGTACCCTTCCGCTGATAGTGTGTTACTGTTATCTGAAGTCCTGCCGATTGTGATGCACTAGACTCCAAGAGCCAAAGCCTTATAAAGAAGACAGCAACATGTGATATCCGTCTCCAAACTTCCATGCATGTTACTACCGGAGGCAAGAACAGTGCGTCATTGACTTCTTTCTTGTCTCTTCACTAGATCAGGGGAAGACTGAAAAGCTTCTCACTGCAATTGTGTCCTTGAGCCTTGAGTCCTTGTGGTTCTGGCCAAGGGAAAAGAAGACGGCGTCCATGTGAATTCAGTTAATGAAATGGGACCGTTTTCGCCAATGAATTGTCAGAATCACCTGTTTATGAATCCTTCATATCTTTAGTTTTCGCCAATGAATTGTCATAACCTCATTGTATTAAAAACTTTGATGTGTGAGTTTTTCATTCTCTTTTATTCTTTTTCTTTTGATTACGAATATATATTTTTGGTTCGGCCGGATTCTGATGAGGCTGTGGATTCCCGATTGGATCCATGTGGTTGATCGATTCTGGCTCGAAAGTTCCTGCAAAACAATGAAGGCACGTCGGGGTTGTATCCCGATAAGCCCCTCTGACGCTGAAGTTAGTCTTTTTGGAGAGTTTTCAGGCTAGGGAATCAAGAGAATTAGGGTTTTTCAGTATCGTACCTCTTTCGTGATAAAACAATACCTTATATATGGAATATACGCTAGGTTTAAGTCTTTACGTAGATCTCTACTTCTGCATGGGAGGTTTCCGTCTGCAAGTTGCAAGTGGGCCGTCTATATCTGGTCCTGGACTTGGGCCTAGCACAGCCGACCCGACCATTGTGCATAGTTAAAGAAGGTTGCAGAATACGAATATGGTTGAAAGCAATCACAATTTAAAATTTTACTGCTGCAATTCACTTTTTTTTCTTTATTGTGCAGGAATTTTATGGGTGAAGACCTTGATTCTTTAAGCTTCAAGGGGCTCCGAAGTCTGGAGCAACAACTCGATTCTGCTCTTAAGCACATAAGATCAAGAAAGGTATGCATGGAAATCAAAAGAAATTTATTGAGCATAGGATATGAGTATATATAATAGTTTGAATTTCACTTGCAGAATCAAGTGATGCATGAATCCATCTCAGAGCTTCAGAAAAAGGTGAGCCCCAGCTTCCATCTCTTAGGGAGTGAAATCCATGCACCAAACTATAATGTAGTTCACAATTTTATATTTAAAAATGTATTACATCATTTACTTTTCTTTTTTTAATTCTTTTGATAAAAGTAGAGACAAGATATGATGGTCAGTGTAAAAATCTATGTTGTTATTTTGTCTTAAAATTTGCTGGATCCGAATGACGACCTGATCCGATAAGCTCACGATATGACCTGAATTGGAGAAAAATAGAAATCAGTGTTAGAAATGAAGGCCTTGGGCCGGTACGGACCTGTTTTGATAGAACCAGTTCGATTAGATCAGTTTGGTTTGGGACACATAAGGGGTTTATTAACCCAGATGTAAGGGATTTCATCTGTATCATTTTTCTTCATAGTGAAAATTCTCTTTGCTCTTGCCCAAGGATGTAGGCATCATTGGCTGAACCTCGTTAAAATCTTTGTGTTATTTTTTTATGTATTTTTTATGCGGAAGTTGTGTGATTGTGCGCGTGATTATTATTGCGATTTATCCAACAATTGGTATCAGAGCTTAGGATTCTTTGCGCATAATCTAGGATTAAGATGGCATCTTCATCTTCTGCAAAGTACGAAGTAGAGAAGTTTGATGGGGGGATCTAGTTTCAGTCTTTGGAAGATTAGGATGAGATCGTTCCTAGTTTTACAAGGATTATAGAAGGCGATTGATGAGGATTTTTTCGAGGTTATGAGGGAATAAGAGAAGTCAGATTTGAAGGAGAGGGTGTTAAGTGTGATTTTCATGAGTGTTACTGACACCGTTCTTTGTGATATCGCTGCTGAAGATTTTGTAGGGAAGGTGTGGAAGAAGATGGGGGAGTTGTATTTTGCGAAATAGCTGACAAACTGACTCTACTTGAAAAAAAAGGTTGTATAATCTCTAAATAAATGAAGGTACACCCATTAAATCTCATCTTGATGAGTTCAGTTCGGTAATTATGGACCTTAAGAATATAGATATCGTAATTGATAATGAGGATCCACCCTTGATTGTGTTATGCTCATTACCAACATCTTATGAGATGTTTGATGATACATTGTTGTATGGAAAAGATAGTATGTCACTAGATAATGTTAGTGATGCTCTGAAGTCTAAAGAATTTAAAAAGACCTTTTCAGAAAACAAAACAGAAGTTGAGAGTTTGGCGAGTAGGGGAAGAACACAGATGAAAGATTCTTCTAGGAAAAAGTCTAAGACTAGATCGAAGTCTAGAGCAAAGAAGCTAAACTATTTTGAGTGCGAAGAACATGGTCACTTTAGGAGAGATTGTCCTAAGTTGAAAGAGAAGAAGGGGAAGTAGAAGGAGGAGAATTATGCTAATATTGTTGATACTCGTGATTTTAATGACAGTAACGGTGCAGGAGAGGTGCTATCTGTGAGTTTAAGTCATGGGTAAAATTCCTGGGTTCTTGATTTTGATGCAACTTTCCATATGTGTCCTCATAAGTAGTGGTTTACTACATACAAACAGATGAGTGGGACTGTCTATTTGGGCAATAATAATCCATTACCAGTAGAGGGGATTGGCTACATCAGATTAAAAATGTTTGATGGTGTTGTTAGAAGCCTTGAGTGTTGGTATGTTCCTCAAATGAAGAGGAATCTGATTTCTCTTTCGACTCTAGATGATCAAGGGTTTAAGTTCCATGCAAAAAATGAAACTCTTAAAGTGTGCAAAGGCTCTATGGTACTCATGAAGGGTAAATTGGAATCCAGACTGTATTTGCTCCAGGGTAGTGTGGTTGAAGGGGAAGCAGCTATAACTTTAGGCAGCAGTGATCAAAATTAGTCTCAACTGTGGCATTTACGTCTTAGTCACATGAGTGACAATGGATTGTCTGTTTTGAGTAATTTGTTGGATAGATACAATAATGAAGTCTTAGACTTCTGTGAGCATTGTGTGTTTAGCAAACAGACTAGGTTGAAGTTCAATAAGAAGGCAGTGCATAAGACCAAGGATAAGTTGGATTACATACATTCATATTTAAGGGGTCCGAACAGAATTCCTTCACAAAGTGGTGCCAGGTACTTTATGACTTTGATGGATGATTACTTTAGAATGGTGTGGGTATATTCCCTGAAAAGCAAAGATGGGGCATTTCCAACATTTGTTAAGTGGAAGGCAATGGTTGAAAGGCAGATAGAAAGAAAAGTGAAGCATCTTCAGATTGACAATGGGTTGGAATTTTACAATTTTGAGTTCAATGACTTCTGCAACAGGGATGACATAGTGAGACATCACATTTGTGTAGACACACCACAACACAATGGTGTTACAGAACGGATGAATAGAACGCTTTGTGACTGAGCACAAAGCATGCTCTCAGATTCAAGTGTGAGCAAAGATTTTTGGGCTGAAGCAATCAATACAACTTACTATTTGGTTAACAAATCTCCGTCTACAACTATTGAGTTCAAAACTCCTTTTGAGGTATGGTCCGGTTCACTTGCTGATTTCTCTAATTTGAGAGTATTTGGTTGCCCTTCATAAGTTCATGTGAGAGATCGTAAGCTTGAGTCAAGGGCAAAGAAATGCATATTTCTAGGATATGCTTTTAGAGTGAAAGGTTACAGTTTGTGGTGCACAAATCGGAATTCTCCAGGTTTTATTATCAACAGAAATGTGACATTCAATGAGTCTACCTCATTGGATAATCAGAAGGAGAAGACGATAGCAAGATCAGATCATGATGTTAGAGATTGAATGGAGCTTGAGGTTAAAACTCCACTAGCTCAGTTCAGTAATTTAAGAGTGGAGGAGGTGCAAGATCTTGATGTTCCTGATGCACTTAAACAATAGCAACTATATAGCATTGCAATAGGCAGAGAGAGGAGATAGATCAGACCACCACAAAGGTATGCACATGTAGTTGACAGAAATCTTGTTAGATATGCAAACCTTGTGGATTTTTCTTTTTCAGTTGCAGAGACAGTTGATGTGAAGGAGCCTAATAGCTATAAAGATGCTATTTCAATTTCAGATGTAGATCAATGGATTGGTGCTATGGGTGAAGAAATTGAGTCTCTTTATAAGAATCAGAATTGGAAGCTTATCCCATTGCCAAAGGGACAAAAGGTAGTAGGCTGCAAATGGGTTTTCAAAAGGAAAGAGAGCAATCTGATACAAGGCAAGATTAATGGCTAAGGGTTTTACTCAGAGGGAAGGGATATATTATAATGAAGTGTTCTCTCCAGTTGTGAAACACAGTTCTATCAGGGTCTTGTTAGCTATGGTGGCTCTTCGCAACTTAGAGCTTGAGCAGTTAGATGTGAAAACTGCAATCCTACATGGTGAGTTAGAGGGCAATTTATATGAGTTAGCCTGAAGGTTTTGTTACTCTAGGTATGGAAAATCATGTTTGTTTGCTTCAGAAATCCTTGTATGGTCTGAAACAGTCCCCTAGACAGTGGTATAAGAGGTTTGATACTTGCATGATTCATAATGGCTTTATACGAAGTGCTTATGATAGTTGTGTATATCATAAGAAGCTTGCAGATGATTCTTTTGTGTATTTACTGTTGTGTGTTGATGACATGCTTATTGTTGCTAAAAGCATGTCACATATTGTTTTGTTGAAGAAGCAGCTAGGTGAAGAGTTTGAGATGAAGGATTTGAGCGCAACAAAGAAGATTTTAAAGATGGAAATAACACGTGATAGAAGTGTTGGGAAACTTATGTTATCTCAACGGTCCTATATTGAGAAAGTCCTTCAAAGATGTCATATGATAGGTGCTAAGTTTTTATCTGTCCCGCTTGCTTCCCATTTCAGATTGTTTGTAGACTTGTTGTCGAGGACCGATAAGGAGATGGAGTAGATGTCGAGTGTTCCATATTCGAGTATTGTGGGTAGTATTATATATGCTATGGTTTGCACTCGTCCTGATATTTTGCATGCAGTCGATGTTGTGAGTAGCTACAAGGTGTTTCCTAGAAAGGAGCATTGGCAGGCTATGAAATAGATTCGAAGATATATAAAGGGTACTACAAATATTGGTTTGACTTTTGACAAGGCCAAGTTGAGCGGTTTAGTTGTTGGTTATGCTGATTCAGACTATGCAGGGGACTTAGATAAGAGGAGATCGCTGACAAGTTATGTTTTTACTCTTTCTGGAAGTGCTATTAGCTGGAAGGCGACTTTGCAAGCTATTGTCGCACTATCTACCATAGAGGCTGAATATATGGCTGTTACAGAAGCAGTGAAGGAAGCTATTTCATTACAGGGTTTGGTAAGTAATCTTGGTTTGATTCAGGATGAGACTTTAGTATTTTGTGATAGCCAAAGTATCATTCATCTTACCGAAAACTAGATATACCATGAGCGTACAAAGCATATTGATGTTAGGTATCATTTCATTCGGGGTATTGTATTACAAGGTATGGTTGATGTGAAAAAAGTGTCTACAAATGATAATTCAGCTAATATGATGACCATGACAATCCCAGTTAACAAGTTTAGGCATTGCCTGGATTTGATTGGTGTGTGTAGTACTGAGTAGTGCCCTTGCGAGGGCTGTGTACAAGACAGAGTGACGATTTTCTTGTTAAAGAAGAGAATTCAAGCCAAGGGAAAGATTTGTTATTATTTTGTCTTAAAATATGGTGGATTCGAATGACGACCTGACCCGATAAGTTAGCGGTGCGACCCAAATTAGAGAAAAACAGAAATTAATGTTGGGCTTTTAGGGGGGGTGGAGTTGGCGATGCCCCCCGTAGTATGGACCTGTTTTGATAGGAGCAGTTCGGTTAGACCAATTTGATTTGGAACACACAAGGGGTTTATTAACCCAGATGTAAGGGATTTTATCTGTATCATTTTTCTTCATAGTAAAAATTCTCTCTGCTCTTGCCCAAAGACGTAAGCATCATTAGCTGAACCTCGTTAAAATCTTTGTGTCTTTTCTTCTTTATTTTTGGTGCATTACTTGTGTGATTGTGCGCGTGATTATTATTTCGATTTATCCAACAATCTATTTGTTTGTTATGATCCTTATCTTAATCAGTGAAGAGAATGAGATTTTTCACTCTCTTTGAATCTTTATTTCTTCGAGCTCTCTGGTTTCAAGGATTGCTTTCTTAAGCCTTAAAAGTGGCTGGGTACTATATTCAATTACGGTGGATATAGTGCTCAAACTACGGAGCAAACTTGCAAGCTCTAAATAATTATTTGTTGGGTTTTCAGGATAAGAAATTGCAAGCGCAAAACAATCTGCTTGAAAAGAAGGTGGAATTTCTGAATCAACAGATATGATGTTCCATTTATCTGCTCATACCATGCACTTAACGCCTTCACTTATATATGCAAAATCAGGTGAAGGAAAAGGAAAAGGAGAAGGAGAAGGAAATATCTCAGCAGGCAAATTGGGAGAAACAAAATCCTTTGTTAGATTCCTCATCAGCTCTTGTACCACGGCCACTGCAGTTCTTGAACACGAGGTCATCTCTCTCAAACACACACACACACACACACACAACTCTACAACCATAGAAATCACTTGGAAATGCATTTCCTAGTAGATGTCTAAGGAGATAAGGCAGTGTTGGGTAGTAAGTTTTATATTTGACCAATGTGTTGTGTGCTAGAAGAAGTAATCTAAAACGTGAAATGCCAGGTCCATCTTTACGTGCATTTACTACCATGCATGCCTTTCGTTTTCTGTTTGAGACAATTATTTTTCTTCTTTGCAAACAGTACTAAGAATGCACTTCCCCGCATCAATTAATACAAGGATTTATTGGCATGCTGTAATCTAGAAAATGATAAGAAGTCTTTTGTTTTCATTTAATCAAAGGAATGAAAAAGAAAGAATTGCACCTATAGATTGTTATTGAAGTGTGTGTATGCCATGGAGCAGCCACCCAACAACATGTACTGAAGTTGAAGAAGTAAGTTCAAGCCAAGAACCACCCAACATGTTACTGCCTACTTGGATGCTTAGCCACCATAACTGACAACGGAAGGGAAAGCTTTGAAAACTCTTGGTGCAGGAAAGTGTATATGCTCAGTTTACCCTTCTTGTTCACCAATGGCATAAGATCGTCATTTGTAATCGAGTTAAGGTATTATATTTCTCGCTTATTGCTGCGGTCCAACTTATATGGTATTAAATTTTTGCTGCTTTGGGTTCATCAAGCAACGTGTGCAATACGTTACACATAGAAAGAAAGTTCTTAAGTTGCAAGAAGCCCAGGGTCCGTAAATTGTAACTATAGTTCTATGTACTCAATACTAACTGTAAGCATGTGAAACGTAAATTTATCCATGAATGAATTGTTAGTAATAATAATCTTACTGCTCAGGATATTGGTAGATGAGAAAATTTTATGATGCTATTTTTCTTTTTCTTTTTAAAATTTTTAAATTTAATCATTTTCATTGGAAATTTTATCATATAGTAGCTTTAGTCTTGACAGCTATTACTATAATCAAAATAATGATCAATTATGATTTACACATAATTAAAAAAATTGACATTTTAAACTTAAAATCAATGCAACTAAATTTAATATGGAATTGAAATTCAGCTAGTTTTGATTCAGTTTTTGTGTTTCTATGAAAATTGTTCCTTTAGTTTTTTATTTTTCTTTCTACTGCATACGATAAATACACATAATCGAATTTGATTTAAAAGTATTAATTAAAGTAATCAAATATATAGAAGTATAAGAAAATATTATTTTCATTTACGTACTTATTTTATCTGAAGGTTAAGATGGATATGATCATCTGGCATATGTGAGTTGAGTTGAATTGTATGTTTTTATTTTTATTTTTATTTGTAAACTAATAAAAAATTATCTATTTTAATGAATATTTATAAAAAAATAATATAAAATAATCACAAAGTAATCGTTATGATAAATAAAGAGAGTAGATAAAAGGGACAAATTTTATTTATAATAATTCGGCCAAATAACCTTTGTCCTACATCGATCCTATAAATCTAATTTAAAATTTTAATTTTTTAATAGGTAAAGAATAACTCTTCATATAATATCTTTGTTTTTGTTATAGCTTAAGAGAAACTCTTATAATCTTCTTGCTTTACCACGGATTAAGGCCAAAAGGAATCCTTACAATATAGATTCCAAACAATTTCTCTAATTGCAATAATTATGCAATTTAAAATTCCTCCTCACATCAATGAACAAAGTATATGTAATATTCCCTATGTACAAAACTGTCCAGCAGTGATTAATCTTCTAATTTATTAACATGACTAAGATAAGATTACACTAATAATTATACTAATTTACTTAAATCTTGATGGGTTTGATTCTTTCTTGCTCCTAGTTTTTCATTTAAATTATATATGTGCTCCACTTTATTCATTTTATCCATCTTTTGATTGTTTAACTAATTTCGGTGGCTCTTTTACTTAATTTGCCCTTCTATTAAATTTGATCTTTCACATATAACTTACCAATATCACCAATGACAAAAATTAAGATTGTACCCTTCCATTAAATTTGATCTTTCACATATAACTTACTAATATCACCAATGATAAAAATTAAGATTGACAACAAACTAGGTTAGGCCAGGCTTAGGCTCTTTATAATGCAAGCTTGGCCAAAAACTTTAATTTTTTTCCTAAGTCTGAGCTCTTTTACCTTTACCAATACTTGAAACCCAATCACGTCGGGTCAAGCTAGATCTAATATGATTAAATGAAAGGTAAGATTCAACTGCTAAGATTAGTGTTGCTTATTGTCTCCTTCTCAACTAAGCATTACAGTGCTAGTTCATGTGATCAAAAGGAACTCAATTCTTTTTTTGTTATAGAAAAAAGAGCTCATTTCTCAGCAATGAAAATATGCAATCCTTAGTTTAGCTTTGTTAAAAAAAATGCATGGGACTAAAAATTAAAGTAAGATAACAAAACAAATGATACCTAAGATCAATCATAAAAAGAAAGCTATATTCTCAAAGAAAAAAATAAAACGTTACAAAATCTATCAGAACACAACTTTCAAGAAATTGAGGGGAAAACATAAATTTTAAATCTACCTAAAAAAACACAAGCTAAAGTTTACATAGGAAGTAACCTTATAACCAAATCTTAAAAAATCACATACCAATTTAAGGAGGAAATAAAAATAAAATTGAAGATCAGAGGGTTAGCATCATCTACTTTTAAACATCACAAAAAAAAGCTTTGTAAAAATGAACTCTCA
>JANIPM010407651.1:0-12822 GCA_027478405.1 Erythroxylum cassinoides | reverse complement strand
TTTTCAACTTAATTTCAATCAACTCATCCACTTTTGAATATTTCTTATTTTTACTCAAAAATCGGGGTCCAACATAAGTTTCCTAACTTAAAATTTTAATTTTTATGGGTTTTCTTGAGTGAATGGATGTGTTTAAGATCATTTTACTTTGATGTTTCTTTGTATGGAATTAGTTGAATATGATAAGAGAGGAATGTGTAGTGGGATTTTATCTTAGGTTAACTGGAACCAGTCCTAATGTTTTGGCCGTAACTTTACCTACAGACCTCAAATTGAGTGATTTCAACTGGAGCTGAAACCTAAGACATAGCACTAAAAATATCTAGAAGAGATATAGACCTAATTTGGTATGAATGATATTGAAATTTGAGATCGAAAGTGTTAACCTGATACTGCCCTTGTGTTGAAACAACTTGTGATATTTGACGCTTTTTTCATGATTTAGAAGTTAAAATGACATTGTTTTTTATGATATAGAAACTAGAGATATAGGGGAACAAATATCTAGATCTCAAAACCTAATTTAAATGTTTACTATGTGAAAATTAAGGAACAAATGGAGGTACGATTCTAGACATAGGTCATCACTGTGACTCATCATGCATGATTCTGATATGGTGGATTAAATTGGGTGAGATTGTGTTTTGAGTTAGAATGGATAAAATATGATATTTGAGTGACTTTTGAAATTAGATTTGGAGATAGGGAACAACAGGTTAGCTTTCAGTAGTAAACGAAAATACGATTAGTGTACGTGTTACGCTATTAAATACTAAGCTCAACTTTAATTAAACAAAATTTATAGTTTTAATGCCTTATTTCCTAATTTGGAAATAAATGCCTAAACAAAATGCACTTTGTGTAGGTAATGGAGAGGCACCGAACGCATGAGTATGCATAGAGATAAGTTTGCAAAACTGTGAGTGTATTTTAACAGTTTTATATGACTAAATTCTTTACAAAAGAATTGATGACATGTGAGTGTATTTTAATTGTTTCATTTCAATAACTTCTTTCCAAAAGAATTAATGACATGTGAGTGTATTTTAATTGTTTTATATGACTAAATTCATTATAAAAGAATTGATGACATTTGACTATTCTTTAAATTGAGTTTATGAAAATGATTTTCATTTGATCATAAAATGAATATTTATACTGAGTTTTGTGCAAATGATATTTTACAAGTGAATATTGCTAACATAAGATTTTGCTTTAACAATAAATGAGTTTTAACTTGAAAGTTAGCTTTTATATGATTGGTAATTGCTTTTGCTTATGGTACACCATTAGGCTTTATACATGTTATATTGGTATATTTATAATGGTTAACCTATTACGGGTAAGCAATGTAGAACCGGCTTCATAAATAGTGGTTAAATAGTTACGGGTAAGCGATGCAGAACTAGCTTCGTGACTTTATGCCTAGTGTACTGTATCGTAAAGGAACTAGTGGTGGGCTATGTTGAGTAAGAAAATGTATGACAGTAATAATGCCACCATTATTTATTTTAAAAGTGATTTGAGAGGTACCGTATGGTAGCAATGCTAGTGGTTGCTTATTTTTCAATATTAAAGTTTTTAGAAAACTTATTTACTCCACTGTTTATTAATTAAGGAAAATGGGAAATGAAACTTTTATATGATAGGTTTAATTTCGAAAAGTATTTCGAAATAGTTTTCAAAAAAATTGAAATTGTGTTTTACGAAATGTTATGTTATTACTAAATTTGATGATGCACGAATAAATTGTTATGTGAAATGTTTTACCATAAGTTTTATAATTGTATGGAATATTGCAGTTATATTATTATAAAAAGTTCAATTTTCTTGTAAACTGATTACACTCATTGAGCTCGTTTAGCACACCCTTATTTTTATGTTTTTAAACAAACCACCTTAGGTATGGTTACAGGTGTTGTGGTAATTGGGATTCCGCCTTAAAATTAGTTATGTTGTCGGGTGCTGCTATGCTCGCGCATCTTTCTATGTACATTTGTGTAAAGAATGGATGTTTATAAAGGCTTTTAAATGAAATGCTTGAATATGTTTTAGCTTTTTAAAGTTTATTGTAGTAATTGCTGAGAATTATTTGTTTGGGTTGCTTGTGAGTGGATTTGAACTCCATAATTTGTAGTTGAGAAATTGGTGCGAATATAGAAATGTTTTAAAATGTGTTATGTAGGTTTTTGGAAAATTTTGGGAAGGTTAAAATACAGCCGTTATGCTGTTGAAATTTTTAATAAAAATGATTTAAAAATTTTTTCCACTATTTTCTGCACTTGTAAAAGTTAAAATATAAAAGGCTTTTAATAGTTGAATGGCTTGGCTTTACAGGAACCCTTTAGTTGAGTTAGATATCGATTGGAGGGATATTGTAGGGTCGTCGAGAGGGCTCCACTCAAGTTCCGAAAGGGGAACTTCGGGATGGGTCCTTTCATCCTATGACTCCAAGCTTTTTCAAGAGTTTTGTCATTAACACCTTTAGTTGAACATTTATTTAAAATATGAACAACATTTAAAGGTACTTCAACCAAAAATTCTTTTGGCACTTTTTAAAACCTCAACATGCACCTTACTATGTCGATGATTGTTCTGTTCTTCCTCTCGGCTACATTAGTTTGTTGTGGAGTGTACCTGTTTGTCATTTGATGTTAGATGCAATGCTTTTCAAAGAAGACCACCTACAAGATATTATTGGCCTCTATTTGTTTTAAGAACTTTGATTTTCTGATCACTTTCATTTTTTACAAGAGCTTTAAATTTTTTGAATGCTTCATATGCTTTAGATTTTTGTTTTAGAAAATAAATCCAAGCTTTTCTACTATAATGATAAATGGAATTAATAAAATATTTGCTAACTCCATTAGATGGAACCTCTATAGTGCACAAATTTTAGTGAACAATCTCCATTACCCTTTAAGCTCTCTTTGATTTTCCAAATGGGAATGCATTTTTATGTTTCTTTCCTATAACAAAAGTCTCACATACATGGTTAAGAACATCAATGTGAGGCAAACCAAAGATCTAATCTTTTCTTGATAAACAATTCAATCCTAAAAAATGAAAATGTCTAAAATGCATACGTCACTTTTAGTTATCATGAATTATTTCTAAATTCAAACATGTAAGTTTCATTTGTTGAATCCTTAAAGGAAATAGGCAATTTTGAGCCTTTTTGTATTAGCAACTAATTTTCTTTTTGAATTGAGGATGTTTCTCACATCACCATGATTTCATATATCATATCCTTTCTTTTGCAACTGTTAAGTACTAAATTTTTTTGTGCTTCCTAGGAATGTAATGAACATAAAAAATATAATTTAAAGAACCATTCTTCATTCTGATGATAATTCTTCCCTTGCCTTTAATTATCAACTTACCATCATTCCAAATTCAACTTCTCAATTGAAAGATTCATTTAAATAAGAAAATAATTCTTTCTTACCAAATATGCGATTATTGTAATTAGTCTAAATACTATATATCTTCATCTTTGCATTATGAACTGCTAGCAATAAACAAGCTTACTATATTGGAATATTCTCCATTTTTTGCTACATTTTCATAAGATTTAAATGATTCTAGCTTTTTGTTGCTCCAATTAGTTTATTTATGCCCATACTTGCCATAATTATAATATTGAAAATTTGGTCCCCAAGTACATCTACCTCTACTTTCACCACGACCTTAACCTTTACCTTGACTAGTTATGTTCATTGAAGTGTTAAATTTATGTCCTCTTCCTCTGCATTTAAAATCTCTTCCTCCAAAGTTACCTTGTCCTCTGTTGTTATAGTCACAACCTCTATTGCTTCCTCCTCCTTTTTGGTATGATTTTATAACATCTATCAAATTTATTTCGCTCATCAATACTTCTTCCATGGTTTCCTTATCTTATCCAAGATTATGCTTATATGAATTTCTAGACTCCCTTATAACTTATCTATTAACATTTCTTCAAGATCACAAGACTCCGTCATTGTTGTCATATATGGTTGTACTTTACTAAAAAATTTTGTAGGATTTTTTCTACGGTTTGACTATTTGTAATCTCATCACCATACATTCTCATCTTATTGACAAGATCTATTGGCATAAGAAAAATATTGATTCATAGATTTTGAGGTGCTCATCTCACATTTTTCATACTCTCGCTTCAAGGACTACAATTTTGATTTTTGAGCTTTATCTACTCCTTTATATGTAAGTTTTAAAATATCTCAAGCCTTCTTTTCTGCTTTTACATTATAAATATTTCCAAACACAGAGTAACCTACTCCTTGATGAATTTATGACAATGTTAGATGATCTTTTATTTTATCAGCTTCTTTTGCATTTTCTACTACACCTTGTTCAATATGACTCCCTAAATTGTGAGCCTTTAGATGAGTAGACATGAGAATCTGCCAATAAATGGGATCCAATGTCGCATATAGTTTTTGACCGAACCAAACAATATTTGGTGCCATCAATCCAATGTAGACTTTCCTCTCAGTTTTTTAAATACAAGCTCTAATACCAAATGTAGGAGGTGGAATATGGGAAAAGGATTTACAAAATTTAAAATTTCCCTTTCTCTTACATCAAAATTCTTGAGTACATAAGTACTTATAGAACTTAAAAGACAATTATAGTAACTCTCTAAATAATTCACAATTAATAACTTCTAGAAAACTTAAAAGATAAATATATGAATGACATTTAATTACTTAGGAGTTCTAAAATACTCATCTAGAAAAATATCAAAACTTGAAAAGTCATTGGCCACTCTAATTCAAAACGTGGTTTAATTTCCATCAAAGAAGCAAAGCATAAAATAAGCAAAAAGATGGAGCACCTTAATTTATACATTAAAAACCATAAGTTTGTATACAAGAAAAAGAAGAATGTTTTGGTGTAAATGACATTCTAATGGAAAGAAAATGCAAAGGTGCGCAAAGGATAAATGCTCTATTACTTAACAAACACTTCTAAAATAAATGGCATTATAGGAAGTGCAACTTTAGATAAGGTCAAATATCTTATAGATGATAATGTTAAAAAATGACTTTAATACAAAACATAGTTGAATTCTAATCTTAAAAACCAAATCATGATTAGAAACTAAATAAATTTTTTTAGATACAATGTTTCAAATTTTCTTTCCATTTATTTCAACTAATATTTAGTTGAAGATAATCAATTGATTTGACATAATTTCTTGTGCAGCTTACTGAATTTGTAATCAACAAGTACTACTTCATTCTTACCTTTTATATACAACATCCATAATATCATTAGCACCATCTTCAAAACCAATTTCCAATCTTCAAACTCTTGAAATAACAGTGCAGACCACATAAATTACGAAATTTGATTATAGACAACTTGTTAGTTTTTGTGCATATGACACATAAAGGACGTAGAAATGCTCACATTTCAAGTTATATATTGTATATTTGTTTTGAATAAAGAATATAGGTATACATATGTCTGTATTCTAAGTTGTGTATCCTTTTGAAACCACTTCATCACATAATACAATCTCTAAACTATTGTGTATTAAACTATGTGTTTAAATTTATATTTTTAGTGAAGAATATGGTCTTATAAATACTCATATTTTAGGTCATGTAACAAATTATTTCTATTTCAAAACAAAACTTTATCAATATACTTCTCTTGTTTAAGATAGTATTATTTACTTCAAGTGTCTAGAGAAGTTAACTTATCTTATCACGCAATAGAATCCTGTCATATTTAACTTATCTTATCACACAATAGAATCCTAAGTCATATATATATAATCTTTATGGTTAAGAAATCATATAACTAGATTAGTTCAATGTGAATGATATGATTCATGCTTAAATATTTTTAAGTAAGGTTAGTTATAGCTTTTGTACTCTTATAACAAGTTAATCTTCTTATAATTGTCGTTAGATCTTCTTTTATTGTATATATAAGAAATCATATAACTAGGTTAGTTCAATGTGAACGATATGATTCATGCTTAAATATTTTTTAGTAAAGTTAGTTATAGTTTTATAAAAAACAAATACTCTTATAATTTTTGTTAGATCTTCTTTTATTATATTCAAGGTTTTTAAGCCTTTTTTAAATCTTGGCATGTCTTATATTATACTTCATCTCTTTTATTTACCTATATGTGTAATGAAAAATCTTACAGTATTTTACTCTTCTTCATCATTATTCTTGCATATATAGTGAGTGTTAAAGAGATAAACATTGTTAAAATTTAAAATTTGATATTGTATCATAACCATTAAGATTTTAAGGGGCTATTTGAGAGATTTTTTTTTAAGAATAATCTTACTTCCTTAAAGAAAATACAATACTTTCATATTAGTGTTTTGTTGTCCAAATATGCCACTAGATATCTAACTTCCTTATAAGCTTTCTTAGGAATCTTTATGTCACCTTACCTAGGATCTCTTTTAAAAAAAAATGATGTCTATGGGCTTTAGTGGGACTAAATTTACAATACAAAGTGAAGTATTTGGCCTCTAAATTAGCTAGCCTGTCAAAACCAAGTATTACTAGAATGGATTTGACAAATTTTTGCATCAATACGATATTAGATATAACTATATTATTTGGACAGCCAAGATGAAGGCTTATTTAAGATCTTTTGATTTATGAGATGCAATTATGATAGAAGCTGCTCAACCTCCACTTCTAAGCAATCCAATAATGAATCAATTAAAAATTATAGTTATGAGAAAGTAAAGAGGCATAAAGCTTTGATTGCCAAATATATGCTATTTTTATAGGTAAAATTTTCCATAATTATAGCTTGTGAATCTAGCAAAAAGATTTAAGTTAAGATCGAAAAGGATTTTTAAGAGTTTGAAATAAAAAAAGAGTGTGGAGATTGTAACATCCCATTACCTGCGGGGAGGCTAGAATAGTAAATATGAGTGATTAATGAGAGACTGGAAATGGATTTTTTATGCTCATGCATAAAATGTGATACACGTACACATTAATAGTAAAATTTTACACATGAAAATATACTCACAAATTAATGATGAAATACACACAAATGGGTCGAGAGTTCTGTGGAACAAAATGGTTTACACCGTGAACAAAACGAGTCCGATTTCTCAAGATCTTGTGGCCTCAAGCGGGCAGCCGGGAAAAGGCTATAAGTTAACTTGCACGTGACTAACGAAACAGGTTTCTCTCTTGCCCAATCACAAACAAATCTATGCTCAATTTAATCAATCACAAATTTGCATTTTCATGCTTCTTTCATTTCATCAAATTCTCATATCTTCATATTTTTCATTCATTTCAAAGAGAACATGTCATATTTCCTCATGCATTCTCACATATTCACCACAATTCGGCATTTATGCAATTTAAGCAATAACACACACATAAGGCATTTGCCCATCACACAACAACTATAAAAATATTACCCGCCTAATTTGCTGAAAGTCCAAGCTCAAGATCGCCTTTCCTCTCTCTCTTGAGTAAGGTTTTCTTGATTCCCTTCAATTAAACCAATTTCTATTTAATCCATATATTCAAAAGAAAGTTCACAAAATTCAAGAATCAAAGAAATGCTAAAATTGAATTTAAACTTAACCTACCCATAGCCCATCTAGGTTAGAAAAACCAAAACCCTAACTTAGATATCCAAAATCAATTTGGATTCATCTTCCTCTTCTTTCTTCATTCATTTCCAACACAAACCCTAGCCTCTATTTAATCTCCTTTTTGAACCTAGCATAAGAAAGATGAAAACTTACCTCCAACAAGTTCATTTCCCCTTCTTTTCTTCTTCTTTCTTCTTCCTCTCTTCTTCTTTTTCACGTTTCTCCTTCTTTCTTTTTAGTTCCTATGACACTTCTCCTTCTTTTAATTCAAAACAAAATTTTATTTCCTTTTCTTAGAATTATGCCCCTCCTTAGTCTTGTTCTCCCAATTTTGCCCTTCTTTTGTCTTTTATGTTTCTACTCCTTTAAGCCACTTAACTCCTCAAGCTAATTTAATTCTAACACTTTATCTTAATTCTAATTTCTACATTCAATACCCCATTCATACTTGCCAATTAAAGACTCAACTCCAAAAGTGATAAAACGATTTAAAAAATAAAATAAAATTAAAATTAAAAAAAATTGGGGCCCAACACTTCAAGATCTTGTATCTACCAAAAACACCAAAACAAAACTTAGACATATCCACATTTCTCATTCACTACTTTAATCTTGCCTATTATTTCTTAGTTCAAAAATTTTCATTCATTTGCTCTTTATTCATGACTACTGGCCAAAATTTCTTCTTCAAATAGTTCTAACTTTTATGAATCATTCGGAGTCCAACATAAAGGACGAAATAAGATGGTTAGGCAAATGATGTTATCCCTAAAGTAAGAGCATAACACAAGGCACTAGTTGTTTCAAAGTAGGTATACTACAATAAAAGGCACTAGTTGTTTCAAAGTAGGTATACTACAATAAAACAATTGTTTGATTTTATTATAAGCAATGGTAGTAATCAAAAGCGAGGGATGATATAGGTCTAAAACCTAAGAAGTACTTAATCCATATTTCATTATCCAAAACAAGGTAATATAGAAGATTCGTGTTATAGTATAATGTAATCAACCTTTTTTAAAGTAAAATTTGATGTTTCGGATGTAAATGTTTGCTATTTTGAGTCTCACATATTAATAAGGAAAGTAAAGGTGAAATAGTTTATAATTTCATATAAAATGTTACCAATAAACTTTTAACCAAATTATTCCTTCACCACCGTATATTATTTTAAAATCAATATGAGTTCCAATATACTATGCGAAAGTCATTTTTTAGCGCTCATGGAAACTATATAAACATTGCGTGTACATATCTCATTAAATTATTGTCACTTCATCTCCATGTTGCAATTAACTCCAAGTTAACTTATAGGAAAGAAATGAACCAACTCTACGAGATAGGATTTTCAACTTCAACAATTGCTCATGCTATAAGATGCATGCCTTTAACTGTACTGCTTCCAACCGAATTAATTAGTTGCCCTTAAATTTTAGTCTTCAAACATCTTTCTTTCGTAGCTTAAAAAAATGAATAACCTTTTAATGAATAAATCCTAACAACTAATACCTAAATAATCTCATTTTTCATGCACCTAAAAATTTAGAAAATGGTTATGTTCTTATATAAATGAATAAAATTGATTTAATTGAGTTATTGTTAACTAGAATTGAGAATATCTTGATGTATTGACTATAATTGAGAGTGTATGGGTTACAAATTGGTATACTTAAATTGTGAATTGGATTGCTATAGATTTTCTGATGTAAATGTGGATTGAATTGAGAATACACATATAGTTTGGAGACCCAATTTGAGTTGTGGATTCTGGTCGATATAAAAGTGTAATTTTGTTGTAGGATTGACCCTTCTTTCAAAAGAGGGGTATCCATTTTATAGGGAAAACTCTGCCGAATTTTCAATTGGATCCTTGCAAAATGTGACATCACCTTTTTAAAATTAATTCAAGAGCTCCTTAGTATTAACTGATGATCTTATTATCGAGGAG
Organism: Erythroxylum cassinoides; assembly: GCA_027478405.1. NCBI lineage: Eukaryota > Viridiplantae > Streptophyta > Magnoliopsida > Malpighiales > Erythroxylaceae > Erythroxylum > Erythroxylum cassinoides. The sequence continues at coordinate 3,267 of JANIPM010407651.1, read as the reverse complement.
ACTTATAATTATGAAAATTATTGAGGATAACATCTAATGGTTGAATTATTTAAGTATAGTTAATGACCTTGATTGATTATAATATTCATGGTAATTGTTTTAATATATCCCGTTCTCTAAATTGTGAACGAAATTGTTCTTGATTGTAGGAACTCATTTGTTGCTAGTATTTATATTTTGAATGAGATTAAAGAGAAGCTTTAATAGGTTTTCAAATGACATTCATTTTCTTATATGATGTGACAATGTCAACAATAAATTTTCGCACATTTTTATGACATTTGTATTAGTTTCTATATTTTTCATTCTAGCTCTATCATCATCATCTTTCTTCATGTACTTCAAGAAGATCCTTTTATATGTTAGTTGAGATAAGTGATTTAGTTTTTTACTACGTTTTTGTGAACTTGGATTAATTTGGGTATTTCTTTGCGGTTTGAACTTCAATTTATCATTGAATTAATATAGGATGAGTTTATCTTATATTATAGTTCTACATGCCCTTAATATGTCAATCCGTTATTTCATTGATTCTTATTCCGCCATGATTAGCTTCTCGTAACGACTTTTCATGTGCGAATTTTTACACGCATCTTTTAAAAACTACATATATGTTAAAACAATTTATTAATATAAGTTTTCATATTTTTATGAATACTTATTATATTTGGCACTAGTACACATTTAATATAGGACTTTTAATATTAATAATCTTCTAACATATGTGATTACAAACATATATGTTCGATCTTCAGTATAGGTTCGTTTTTTTAAGATTTGAACCCATAAACCTTAACCCATAACACATTATGATTGCTCCTGTAAGGCTTATCAGTGAAAAATACGAGGATCTTAGGAGTCACAACGAGAACTTATTGTCTTGATTCACAAGTCTTATTAAATTTTCGAAGTAATATTTGGCGAACATGAATCAAACTAACTCATGATTCACTATTTTAAATTAACAGTTTTGCATAAATGAGTTATGTTGAAGCTGGAAATAAAGCATTAGGTCGAACTCTTCTTTGGTATAGATCTTGGATATATAGACAATTAACACCTGATTGTTACATTAATTCTGAATTTGTTGTCGGAGTTGAAGCTTTTATTCTTTATGCATGTTCTCAACCTACATATATGGATGGGTCAAAGATTAGATGTCTGTGTAAAAAGTGCAAACACAAATGTTTCCTCCCTATTAATGAAGTTAAGAGGCATTTGTTGAGAAAAGGGTTTGTCCCTAGTTATTTTAAATGGATACAACATGGGGAACTCGACATTTGTAGCATCTAAAGGGTTAATAAAGCATAATCGTCTGTCAACTTTAACGAGTTTGAAGGGGGATTCCATTAGGAACAAATTATGTGGATGGATTTGAAAATTGATACATGCAAATGATTTATGAGGCAAGTGGTAATACCTTTGAAGAAAATATGGAAAATCTTGAAAAAGAACCTAATCCACATGGAAAATAGTTTTTGACTTGCTACATTCAACAAACTAAGAGTTATGTCCAAATTGTGAGACAATGACTCAATTGTCTTTAATTGCTCGAATATTGAACATAAAGTTTGAAGGGCATATTTGGACTGTAGTTTTGATAAAATTCTTGAGTGGTATAATGAATCATTGCAGCCTAGGCTCAGAGGCATGTTCGGAGGGACTTACTGTGAGGGTGGACCATCACAGTCTCCGGCTGCAATTGAATCACCACCTCCACCTCCAGAGCCAACAGTTGCAGATGAAGCATCACCTGCTGCTCCTGATGCTTCACCATCCACCACGCATACATCATTCACTACCTTTATAACGGATGACGCAGACGATCGCCAGTCTGGAGCTAAGGGACTTGATGGAAGAAAGTATATAAAAATAATCAATAATATGTAAGTGAAATCGTATGAAATGCTATTTATGTTTATAATTAAGTTATAGGTTTAAATTTTTGCAAATTGTATAAAATTATTTGTTCTTATATTAGGTTGATTCCGTCTGTACCGTGTTCCAGACATAAGACATCTACATTTAAGGAGAGAATTGATCTTGAGGGTTATGTATGGAAGAAGATCTCTCGGGCCACAAAGTCATTTTGCTTTCAAGAGTTTGAGGTACAATATGTAAATAATTATCTTCTTTCATTTATTTGTATACATTAATTACATAAATATTATTATATTACAAGTTATCAAATTTATTCCTTTTAATTTCAGAAACAATTTTACTGGAATTCTGCTATTGACAGGGTCATACATAGTGTATGGGAGAAGCGAGCTCATATACGTTATCGCGACTTTATTGGTGCGATACACAAGACTGGTGTACGACCGCCTTTATTTCTGAGGGCATATGGAGTCGTTGGCAGGAGTACTAGATATCACCTGAGGTAATGTTCATCTCAGAGCGTAACTCGACTAACAAACGTGGAGGCTCAGGGGAAGACAGTCTTGCCATTCATACAAGAGGATCAATTACCCACCACGAGCATGCAGAGAGACTTGTAAATATCTAAATATTACACTTATATTCTAATTTTTCACTTTGTTGTATTTCAATTTAAATTGATGTGTGAATGTTAGAATAAAAATATGTGTATTATGGATAATGATCATGGTATAATTGTCTAGTGCTATAAATGACTGTGTTGAGTTATTTTCTTTATTCAATAAGGGGTAGTATCATAAAAATATAGGAGACTCCACCGAAATATTTATAAATTCTATTTTAGCTTAGAACATTTTATTGTTATGCAAGAAAAGTCTATGGGTATAAGGTCTACATCCCGTTAGTTGTTTTTGCATACTCACACTAAGAAGCATGACAGTGTGACATTCGTCAACAACTGATGTAGACAACTGAATGTATGTGAAATTTTGCTTTAATATTCATTCTTAATAATTATCACTTACTATTATAAGCATTGCCTCCTAATAGGACCAAATACAAGAAACAATTTAGCGACAGTCTTAGGGAGAACAAGTTGATGATAAGAATCAAGCATATTTTGATGCAATAGGTGATAGGGACAGTCGTGGAAGGATCTTCGGGCTAGGCTCATTTGTGAACATATGTTTTTCGCACTCCTCAACGTCTAGTACAGTAGTATCAACTAGACAACCGACAATGGAATATATCCATCAGCTTGAGAGCAAAGTGTAGACATTGACAAGTTAGTTGCAACAGACAATGGAATACATGACTAAGCTCCAAAATGACATGCCACATAGAGCAGTTAAAGGTGAGGGCTAACGACTCAGACCATCTGCGCTC
>JANIPM010407635.1:0-12825 GCA_027478405.1 Erythroxylum cassinoides | reverse complement strand
TGAATTGTTTAAAGATCAAGCTTTTCGAGATAATGACTTTTACATGCTCAAATACTATGATTTCAAAGTGTACCACGACAATGAGTTATCTTTTGAATAGTTTTGCTTGTTTCTTTATTATAAATGTGTTCCCACGAGCTATAAGCTCACCCCCTTCATTCCCATCCACTGGAGATGAGAAGAAGATCGGGTGAAAGAAAGTGAAGATTTTTATGTATTTCATATGTATATTGTATCTTTGGAATTTGAGTATTTATGCGGCTTGAAAATGGTATTAACATGTTGTAAGCATGTATATCACGATGTAAATGAATTCAGGACTTGTGTATAGAATCGAGATACAAGTTTGTGTATGGTTATGATACATGAAAGAAATAGAATAGTGAATTATGGTGTGTATAATGAATTGATATCTAAGCATGACTTGTGTATGAATACTGATGAGATAAGAATGAATGTTAAGAAGATTTTATGAATTAAGGGATTGCATGAGGATGATTTTCCTGAGAGGAAATCAAGATTGTTTGCATGAGATTGAGTAAAATGAAAATGATGATAAAGAGAGAAAAATTTTATACTGGATTGGATTGGTTAGAACAAGATAATCTTATAGGTTTCCAACGCAACGTTTCATCAAAGTACACGCTTTCGGATGTCGAAAAAAATTGTTCAGTTCGATTGAGCCATTCGATTTGTTCTCGGTTCCTTCGATTTTTGATCCGAATTGATTTTCATGAATTTTTCTTTGGTTTGTTTCCACCCCTTTGTGTAAGTACAAGTCCTTTCATGCTATCACCATGTTTTCGATTTATGACTCTGAAGTTGGGCTCCGGTTTCAAAAATCAGGTCCCAACGTCTATGGTATCAAAACAAGGTGAGCTTTTCAAGAAACCACGCTTGAGATGTGATCATGATCTTATGTTTGATGATGTTTTGCAAGGCAAGGTTGGGTTCCGGAAACGAGATCCAACACTTCTGCTACCATGGGTTATGTCTAATCTTCACCAGTTGTGAGAGAGTCCAGAGTCATGCATAGCTAAACACCATTTCCTCTTGAAAATGTAGCAATGGTTTGAGTTCACCAATAGTTTCAAAGGGGAGTAATCATATAATGTCTAAAGTTTAGTTATGTTTGTGTAAACTCTGAGTTATAGATTGCATCTGTATAACAGATTAGCATGGTTAATAGTTTAACCGTGTGCTGAACATTATGTTACGACTTGGACACAGTTATTTGTAGAAATTTGATGCTTAATATATGAAGTCTCATATATGTCATTTGGATATTGCATTGACTTTAATAATATGCCTAGTTGTGTTTGATTTAGATTGTTGTGTTTTTATCCGATTGACCGATTGCATTTACTTATCCAATTTTCACACTAAGGTTTTGAACAAGGATTTAAATGATGGAGTTTATTAATTAAATCTTTGGACCTAAAGAGTCCTTTAGGGTTGATCTTTTGAAACTTAGTGAATTCTATCCCCGAAAAATCATTTTGAACCGTGATAGCCTGTGCCCATTTTCAAGAGGATTTTATCAATTTGATTTCTATCTTAGTTTTTGTCAATTGCATAATTCCCAAAAATCCAAAAATATTCTTTTATACTTTTTCTCCAATTTTAGTTACTTTTACTAGTTCTTTCAATGACCAAAACCACCATTTTATCAACTTCGATTGCAATTTTTGGTAATTAGGCTAGCTTAGACCTTTTTTTTCACTAGGTTCCAATTAAGTGAGACGACCTGAGGTTGCATCCTGTATTGCATTCTTTGGAATTATTATTTTTGACCGGTTTCCAAGGATCGATCATAAGATCGAATCGACAAAGCCACGATCAACTAGCTTTGATGACTTTCATGTTACTTGACCCAAATATATCTCACCTCACCTTTGCCCACATTACAACCCTAAAAAGTCCTTTGATTCATGGTTTTGCATGTGAACATTAGTGGTGGAGAAATGAAATGATATGCAAAATTATGGATTGTCATGATCATGAATGGCGTTGAGTGTACCCATGGATATATTTTAATCAAACACATTTTCCACGTCTACCATTAGATTGTTCAGTTTTTGAAGATAATAAATGTTGATTGATCATGAGTAAAAGCTTGGAATGCTGATTTCTTGTTATGATTTTTCAAAGTCATTCATCTTTCTTTGTGATTATATAGTCTTGGAAAAATATAGGAATTGAGTCAATGTTTTGGGTCATGAGCTTAATTTTGATGTTTTGCCTGAGGACGGCCAAAAGATAAGTGTGGGGGAATTGATATGTGTTTAATTGTTGATATTTTTAATTATTTACAGTTAGCGATTAATGATACAAAAATGTTTAAGATACTCATTTTAATTCATATATTATTTTAGGTACAATTTAGGAGCAAAGAAATTAAAGTGAGTTGGAAGTATTACATTTGGACCGTTTTTTGAAGATTTATTTTTGCTTGTCTTTATAGGAAAAAAAAAGAAGACAAAAAAAGGAACAAAGAGGAAGCCACAAGCAGAAATGACAGCAGACCATGCATTTTATAAAACGCAAATGGCATTTGCGTTTCATGCAACAAGGGTAATATCTCAAATGACAATCTCAAGTCTCAAAAACGTAAAGTGTTACTTTGTTAGCATGCCTTCATTCACTTTGTGTTGAAAACATCAAAAGTAAAATTAGCCAAGACCAACTATCATTAAAAGAATGGAAGGTATTTTCATAAACTCAAGTACTCCTTTGAAACTTATAAAATCTTTGCAAACAAGAGTTATAAGATACTAGTGTGGAGAAAGTTTGAATTGAGTAAAAGAGTTTAGCATAAATGTCATTTCTATAAAAAGGTGGGACGTCGCAACGTGTAGCATTGTACGTCGCGATGTGTGGACGTCGAGACGTGAAGCTGCGTTGACATCGCAACGTGTGTGCTAAAATGACCAGCCTCGCCGAGGGCGTGTTACCTGTCGCCGCGGCGAAGAACAACAAAATGACAAAAAATTTTACCAAGTTTTAAAATGTGTAACATGATGCAAGGTTGGCTAACACAAACATAAGAAATGTCACATAGGCATGCAACAAGAAAGATAGATGGGGAAACAGCTCCCCCACACTTAAGCAATACAGTGTCCTCAATGTTGAACAAGCAAAGGATAATCATAAGGGAAGAAAACACAAAGGACAACTCAACACAACAGCAGGCAGGCTGGAGACAGAACTAAATGGGGACTTTATTGAATTGAAAGGGTGTTGATTAAACTAAAAGCTGAACTATGTTCCTACTGGGCTGTTTCTCCCTGACACTTACTTAACAAACCAATGCACCAATATATGTCACGAGCAATCACAAGGCATAAGTAAGTAAACAAGTGAAGGAAAGAAACAACCTGGGAGTTATGGAGGTTTTTTTATTCTCCCGGTTAACCTTCGACAGATGGCCATGGTGTGGAGAAATAACTTCATCCATTCCTATGTCCATGTCAGCCTCCACTATGCCAGATTCACCTGAAATGATTGTCGTAGAAAAAAAATAAGAGTTAGCCTCAGCGAACTTCCACGGAAAGTGTAATCTGTAAAATGTCAGCTATCAAAGATAAAGGAAAACTATCAATGAGTGTGAAACTAAACTATCTAGAATGCAATCTAAAAGAAAAGACTCCTAACCTCACTTAGCAACAAAATGACAAAAGCTAACATAGAGAACCAATTCGTGGCTCCCTGACAACGTCGCCATTTTGATCGCGGCTCTGTTGATTCAAACTTAAGATCGATCCTTGGAAACCGGTCAAAAATAATAAATTCAAAGATTGCAGTATAGGTTGTAACCTCAGGTTGTCTCACTTAATCGGAACCTATTGAAATAGACCTAAAGTAGCCTATATGTCATAAAGTACAAGCGAAGTTAGTAAGGAAAAGGGGTTTTGTTTTTTGAAAACATTAACTACATTAACATGCATTGTGAAAAGTATTTTTTGGTTTTTGGAAAAGAAAATGAAAAGATTAAAACAACTGATAAAATCCATTTGAAAATGAGCTTTGGTTGTAACATCCCACCCCGATGGGAAGGGTAAATTGGTCAATTGGGACAGTCTAGTGGTTTGCATTTCATATTTGGATTGATCATACACTTGACCTTGAATTCTAGAGGAATGAGTCCATTGGCACATGCACTTGTAGGCACATGCATTCATGATGTTTCCCAGCATTTAATCGTGAGCATGGATTGACTGGATTATGCATTGATCGGACTGTGAACTGGCATTTGACTGAATTATGAATCGATTGAGAAATTAGGAGTTATTGGGTCCAAATAATTGAATTAGAATGGTTTAAGAGAAATGGGCAATTGATAGTGGCTTATAGGAAATTTTCAAAAAATTCGGGAGAAAATGTCCGGACCGGAAATTTTTGAGTGATAGACCGATTGACCGTATGGGACTGAAGGAATGGCCCAATGATAATGGAAAATTTAGATTTATGAGTTTAGGAATTTTTGTGATGAGCCATTGGAAATTAGAGACTGAAATTAATTGAATTGGGGACTTAGATCTATATATATATATAGGTTTGAAATTGGGAATTTTCCAAAAGCTAAAGCTCCTTCTCCTTCTTCCTCCTCCCACGGTGATTGCGATTTCTTCTCCTTGGTGTGATCTCGACCATTTCTTGCTGATTTCCCTCCCATTATGCAAGGCTAGCTTGATTATTGTGGAAGATGGAGTGGATTGAGGCTTGAGGGAGGAGATCGACGATGTTGAGAAAGATTTTAGGGTTTGCGGTGATTTGTGGATATGATCTTCGATCGGTAAGTTTATAGGTTTAATGTTGTTTATTATTATGTCTAATGCATTCATGGGTTTGATTGTGAGTGATTGGGTAGTTTAGAGTGACTATTACTGGTTTTTAGAGAGAGAGAAATGGGTAGTTCGTCGGAGAAGACGATCGGACCTTCGTACGTCGCGAAGGCCTCGTCGCGACGAATAATTAATTTAGTCGTCGCAACGAGCTCGGTTGGACGTCGCGACGAGTGTGGAAATTATACGTCGCGACGAACGGACCTTTTCATGTCGCGACGAGCGGCCGTAGGTTGCGACGAAGGGGACTTTTTCGATGGGTTGATTTTTAGTTTATTGGGCATAATTTTTGGTATAGACCTCCGATTAAGGTAATTCCAGATTCGTTGCGAACCAGGGAAAGAGGTCTACAATTGAGGATAATTTTGAGGATTGGAATTTAATTTAAATAGTATTGATTCATAGAGATTAAGGTCAATTATGGTTCCTATTGTGACCTAAGTATTGAATTGTGATAATTGGAGTTTAATTGAGATCCTTAATGAGTGATTTTGACCCAATGAATAGGAAATTACTATAGAGTTTATGAATTGAGGTTTTCTTGAGAATACCCTAGCGAGTATGACTTGAGAAATTGACCGAATATTAGAAATGGAATTGATGGAGTTCCATAACATGTTATTGAATTGGAATTGAGTCGTTATTGAATAATTGAGTGAAAAGTAAGATTTGAACAAAAGAAAATGGAAATTGGGAAATAGCGCCGGGTAGGTCATGAATAGGCATAGTACATCATTTTAATTAAGACATGTGCATCATTAAATTATTTTTGATTGTCCATTTTAGTAATTGGAAATTGTTTGACTGTTTTAGAGGCACCGTTGGAACTACGATTCCACGGATATTGCTAAGACTTCCAGGCAGGTAGCTCAGAGGTTCAGGTGAGTAACCTAGTTGGTTTCTCAACCTATATGTGTTTAATATTTTACAATTATGCCATGCGGTGATAATGGAGGGATATATGTGTTTGCTTTGATTGATTTCGGACCACGGGTGCCCGAAGTAATTGAATATGATATTGAAGTGCAAATTGTGTATACTGTATGTGAATGCTGCTATGACATGAATTGTGAATATGAAATTTGCTAATGATTGAAATACCGGACCGAAGGTCCGAAGGAATGGAAAATGGCATCGAAATGTAAGTAACTAACTGTAAATGTAATTGGGACATATGCATTCATGCATAAAAGTATGATCAGATAATGACAGTTGTGACCGGAGCAGACAACGTAATTCAGAGCTAAAAGCTCAACGCAATTGGATAATGCCGTGGTATCGCTTGCCCCCTGAGGTGGTGCATACCCTGAGGGCTCTTCCACGCAGTGCTCAGATACCACATTAAGGCATCACTGTATCAGGGCATTCAGGCCCAACGTATTAGAGCCTCAGGCTCAACGCAGTGTGCCCATCACTGGGAATCAGGGCATATCACGCCCAACGTACTTCACTGTATTAGGGCTTCAAGCCCAACGAAACTTCAGAGCCACTGGCTCACCGTTATTGAGCTCATGCGCACGGTCACAACAACGAAATGAAAATGGAAGTGTCACATGCATATTGCATATGAAAATGATTGACTGTGAAATGTGGTGAGATGTGAAAAATGAAATTGCATGTGATATTTCTGTAAATGCTATTGTGTGAGTATGTGTATATGTTATGCAAATGCATGAGTTGGGTGGACAATCGATGATGGTTTCTCATTGAGTTCGCAAACTCACCCAACATTGCAATTATTTTTCAGGAATTGGTGATTACCCCGTTAGTGAAACGGGAGTATGATTACTGCAAGAGTGTCAGAGTTTGAAGTCGGGATCGGTTTTGTGTCTGCATTCGAGTCATTCTGATTTATATGTGTAAAATTGTATTTCCGTATATTTGTACTGTATTTCAGAGGGCCCAATTGATTAGTGCCGTATTGTAATATGATTACTGAAATAGTATTTGATTGAAAATGTTTTCAAATTGTGGGCCCAAATTGTTTACTGATATGCGCGTACTCGATTTTTTTCAAAAAGAAAAATGTCGTAACGGACTTTTAAACTGCATTGACTGCTCTAGCATACCACACTCGCGGGTCACGGGCTCGGACATCACAGTAGATGTCGGGTCCGGGTCTCGCGGGAGTGGGGTGCTACATTTTAAGTTATTCAATTACCACGATTTAATTAGGAAACAATAAAATTTTATTTTCCCATTATGCTAGTGATTAGATCATAGTTAATTTTTCACTAGTGGTATCATAGCCTCCTTGAATTATTTGAATTGATTAAATTGCTTGATTGCTATCATTTCCTTAAAAAATTAAGACTTAAACTTAGTTTAATGTATTGACCTAGTATTGATTAAGGATTGCCGTAATTTTTTAAAAATTAAAACCAAATATCATTTGTTTTTAATTTTTTAAAAAATTAAATTACATGACTTCCATGTTATTTCTTTAATTGATGAATTAAACATGTCTCTTTTGATAAAACTTATAAGAAGTTGCCCCTTTTCTTAGCAATTGGAAATCACCATGCCTTGTTTTGTTGTTGGAAAAACATGTTCATTGCATCCTTCTTCTTTTCTTTATGCTTTTGGAATACTTGGTTGTGTGTGTTGCATGTTGTTTTAATTAAAATTGGGAAAACAAAACTTGCATGGCCCCTGGCTAGGTTCAGATGTGTGTCTTGTGTTTTTTTTTTCCTAAGTTGACAGCTCTTGTGGTGAGCCATCACCAATGATAGATGATAAGTGCATATTTGTCTAATATTTATGTTTTAATTATTCCTTTTTATTCCTCTTGTTGATGCAATTGTCGAGACTTAATTTGATTTAATATTTCCTTGTAGGGAATTATAGTTTTTGCATGATGTGGGAAATTAAGAGGAAAACAACAACTAATTTAGGCAACAGTGAGTTGAGGGTTTGGAAACGTTGGAGGCTTTTGATTGGAGAATTAAAGGAAATCACACAACAGTAGGAGAGCAAGAGAACGGAAGGTATTAAAATGTTGCTCAAGCAGCAGAGATCTAATCAATTAACGCACCAGCGTTTTTGGAGGCATACGGACATCACAAAATTAAATTGAAGCTGGCGTTTTATTAGCAAACAACGCATAGGTGGAGCAGTCAAATGGAGACACGCAGAAGGCTTAAAATGGACAGCAACAGGTGGCGTCTTTGGGAGAGCAACACATGGAGAAGCAAAATGAGAAGCAATTAAATGAAGGGACGCAGCTGCAGACTTGCAGACTAGAGGATCGAGGGTTTTAACGCACAAGAGAATAAAAGGAATTAGAAGCATCTACACAGTGGACTTGGCGGCAATTAATGGGCCCAAAAATTAATGCAACAGGTTAGGTCACAAGACAGAGGGCTGACGCGGAAAAAGAAAGTAGGGCTCTTAATTGACAAGAATCACGCACACTGAGGGGTCAACAAGGAGGTGGCGGCTATTTTTTGGGACGGGGGCAAGAGTCACGCAAGCAATCAACAGTGACGTTACAAGAAGACAGCGCCAGTGACACTTGGATGAGAAGGAGTTGCGGCAATCAGAGAAGAAGCAATCATCATCGGTGTTTTAGGGAGATCTTATAGTTTTCTTTCTTCTTTCCTTGTTATTTAGACTATGCTAAACAAGAATCTTGTTTTGTTTAATTCCGTTATGAGTAGCTAAACTGTTTTAGTCGGGGAATTCCAATTGTTATGCTTTGACTCGTGAGACCTATTTGTTCAGATTATTTGGTTTATAATATTCGTACTGTTTCCGTTTTACTGTCATTGTTTATTAATTGATTCTGCGATTAGGGCCCGATTGTAGAATTAGTTAATTAACATATCGCCAACTGATTTACTTGGTGGTGTTAACTGGGTGATTAGTGTTTGTGGCAATTGGCACTAGGACATATTACTTGTCTGATTTCGTGTTAAGAAACTTGCGATCTATCTAGATGAAGCATGAGTCAGTGCGTAGTCAGTTAGGGTTAGTGTTTCTTTAGAGTTTAATGCTGTTAATTAATTGAATCTCGGAGAGAGTCTCGAAGGGGTTATTAGTTAATTAGGGAATAGTTTAAAGGAGTTTCTTTGACTATTCTAAAATTAAGAAGAAACGAGGGAGCCAGAGGTAGTTGGTAACCATAGCTAATCTATTATTAAACCAAAGAAAATATTTGAGTCGATGATCGCGGTCTATGCATAATTAGGAATTTCCTGGCTAAGTTGTCGTTATTTGAGTTAATCAATTTTATTTGCGTTCTTTGTTAGTTGAGTCGTAGTCGTTATTTTATTAATTGAGTTTATAATTTATCAGTGGTTAGTTTAATTAGTAGTTTTAGTCGAAAACTTCAAAACCCCCTTTTTAATTAATTTCATTCGTTCTTTGGCATTTGAATAGAATCAATTTGTTCCATTCTCTGTGGATCGACCCCATTTACCACTGTGCACAATTAATATTTGTTTGGTGTTTGGGAATTATTTTTGGTGGATTCGACACCCATCAGTAATTATAACATAACTAAAAGAAAATTTGTTCCTAATTATGTTCGGAGATATTCTTCTCAACAATTATCTATAAAAGAACATATTATCAAGACAGAGAACTCCTTTGATCAAAGTAACAATTCAATCATGATGTTATTTTCTTGTTCCTGAATGAGTTTTTCAATTATTTTTAGGTTTGTGCTCTACTTCAAGTAAAGATTCGCCCTAATTTTATTTGCATATATAGGGCAAATGTCTTGAATACCATACCTTTTTGGTATAACTTTTTTTTTTTTTGCAATTCCTTACACATCTTCCACCAATGATTGATTATGAATCAGTTTGAAATTATTCATGTTTATAACATTATACTGAAATTCCTAGAAAGAAATCGTGGTTGAGAAGGTTATAGTAGAGACGGGTGATATTTTAGTTGGTAAATTAACGCCTCAAATGACAAAAGAATGTGGTTGACAGTATACTTTGGATCCGAATCGGGGGAAGTACTGCCTGATCATTTCTACCAACTTTTTGTCCCAATTTATATTCTTTTTATAATTAAAATTCAAATTCAAAAGAAATTTTTTATTTTATATATTCAAATTCAATATTTTTATGTATTAAATTTCAATATTATGTAAAATTTTCTTTTAAATAAATTAAAGAACCTATATTACTAATCTGTTAAGTTTGTGATTTTCCTATTCATCCACTCATTATATTCTTTCTCAATCATCGGTTAAACTTAAAGTAATATTATTCCTATAGGACATTACTCTACTTGAATTAGTCGAATTTAATATATTTTAGAAATTGTATTTAATAATTCAATTCAATTCAATTCAATTTGAATAGTTAAATTCAAAATTCTTTGTAGAAAGATCTATAAAAACACTGTTACAGTTTGATTTCTCAACTCACTTAGTAGTTTTTTAAAGCCCACTTCTGCCCCATAATATGAGTGAAAGGGGAAATGAAAAGAAATATAAAATTTTGTTTTCAATTTATCAAAAGAAAGAAAAAACTGGGTCAGAAAAATGTTCTTTATAAAAGAAATAATAAATAAACTTTCACCATAAAAAAGAAATCCAATTCTATCATTTCGATTTAGAGACATATATGACTTGAATAAAACTAAAACTAAAAAAGAACAAGATCCGATAATCAAGAATAAGACAATTCATAAAATTTATGGTCAAATTGCATCTATGGAATGGACAAATTATTCACTGACTGTCCTTGGGTTTTCGCAAAAATGCGTACAGAAGTGTTTCAAATTATTGCTATTTAGCTAGGAACTGTTCTAAAAATAAAAAAGTCTAATCATAGGATCTTCTCTCCATCAAAACAATAAGGTCATTATACTCATTACTAAACTTGTTGAAGAGATGAAGTACAACCATGGTATACTTTTTTAATTAGAGGTTAAGTGGATCATTAGAAGAAGAATTAGGCAAGAAATTAGGATATATTCAGGGAAAATTTGCTATTCTATACAAGTCTCTGTTAGTCATAAGTCTAAGTTAAGCGAAGTTTTTGAATTGTTGTTCAGTTGTATTTATTGCAAATTCAAATTTGAGTATAAATTTATCTTTATTCCACTGTTCATACCTAATTTATACATTCCATATACACATATAGAGTTAGATACTTTTTTTATGTGAATATGTAACTTGTAAACAAAATATAAAAAAATTCCATCATTGTTAGATCAATCCATATAATAGGATCTTCCTTTTCTTTAAAATCAAAACCTTAATTCCTTTTAGTGATTAAAAAGACTCATGCAATGAACTAAAATATACATGTGTTTCTTTATAAAAAGTCTTTAAAATATCAAAGTGATTAAGTAGGGAGCATACATTACATATTCATTTATAGCTTTGTTATGCTTGTTCTTTCTTGGTCTTGATTTTGTTCTTCAATTGAGTATGTTGAACTTCAATGGTTGTTCTTCCATATTAATTGAAAACTCACGACTACTTCTGTAACATCCCATCACCGATGAGAAGGGTAAAATAGTAATTTGGAATGGGTTAGGAGTGTTTAAAATTGTTTTGATATGTTCATGCATTCATATATAAACGTGAATAGTAAATTTTACACATGTAATGATTGTACATGCATTCCTGGCATTTCCCGGTATATGTGTCTATAAATGTGATTATTGTAAAAAATGTGATGTTTGTGCTTGAAACTTTAATTGGAGTGGGTCGTTATGTGTTTTGAAATTTTGGGAGAATTTTAGAAATTTTTCTGGAAAATTTCGGAAAAATTTTCTGGACCGAAAAAATCACAAAGTGGCAGACTGATTGGTTTCCGGTACTGGAAATGACTGTCCAATGACACTGGAAAATTAGATACATGATTTTAGGATTTATTAATGTGAGCCATTGGAATTTTGGGACAAAATTGGAGTAGAAATGGAATTTTTATTAGAAAGGGTGTAAGAGTGTGACATGTGGCAAGTGACACTTGTCACTTGCCTAACATGCCACCTTGTATACTTAGGTTAAATAAGACTTAGCCTTCCTTTAGTTATCACAATGCTTTCCTTTGCAAGAGTTTAAAATCACTTTTAAATGCAAATTTTCCTTCTCATCCGTAGCTTCTTCTTTACTCCTCCTTCGTTGGTTCAAGCTCCACTCACACAAGACACTCTTCTTTGTTATTTGCTTTCTCTTCCTTTAACTCTCCTAAATCAGCCTAGCATAAACTTTTCCCCTTAAAGAAGATGGTGACCGTGGGTGGTGAAGAGAAGTAGAGGTTTTGATGTATAGTTGAAGAATTGAAGAGTTAGAAGCTTGATAGGTAAGAGTTGTGTTTTATGTTCTCAATTAGTAGTTAAATGCATTAATTATGATGTCTTGTGCATTAATTGCATGAACTTGTGCTTGGTGTATATGGGTAGGTTATTTTCCTTGGTTGAATTATGATTGATTGAGGATGAATGATGTTGAATATGGTATAGGTAAATTGAGTGTTTTGGATTGATTTTACTGATGTTAGATGAGTGTTTATTAAAGAAAGATGATTGAGTGTGTGTGCTGCCGTTGGTGGACTAAAGTTCAAGGGTAGGTTGTGATTTAGTTATGGAGGATTTATCAAGTAACTTGAGTGAGAATTGGTTTAGAAATGCTATGGAAGAGGTAGAAATTGAGTTAGGTTGAGAATCTGGAAAATTGGATTTGTGTATGTTTCAATGTTTTGGTCATAAATTTTTATATGGTTAAGCAATTAAGATGAGGTTTGGCTTGAATTAAACTTGCGAAGTTTGGCTAGAATTCTTATGAAGGAAGTGCTGTCCAATTGTGGCTTGAAGGGTTCTGAATTTTGCCTTGAAAGTGGGCAATCTGTGCAGGGTGAATAGTGCCATGTTTATGATTCTAACATTGAAGATTTGTGACCTGAAACTTTGGGGAATTTTTCTAGGCTAAAGTAGACAGATTTTGTGAAATTGGTCTTCATGAAAGTTGAAGATTTTCTTGTTAGCTTTCTATCGCCACTAAGTATGA
>JANIPM010407601.1:0-12829 GCA_027478405.1 Erythroxylum cassinoides | reverse complement strand
GAAAAATCATGAATGCATGTACCTATGAATAAATGCATATGCAATAAACTTGTTCCTCTATAATTAGAGGCCAGTAATATGCTCAGTCAATGAATGCAGTGTAATCCTATCAGTCTGTCCCAATTACCATAATACCCTTGCTAACAGTAACGGGATGTTATAATTTAAAATTTATAATCCCACAAATATCACAACGGAACTAGTCGCGATTATAGTATAAGAGGTGTCGATCCCATAAGGAGGAGGACTAATCTATTCCTAAAATCTATAGTTAAAAAGATATGAAACTCAAAATAAACAACGTAACGGAAAGTAACCAAGAGAATTGAATTCGACCACATAAATCAGAAGTTAAACACGAAAGTATTAATAAGTGAGCAATATGCAATCATAATAGAAATCAACCTAAGGAATTTATCAAATTATGAGAAAGGGGATTTTACTTATCATTAATGCTAACCTAGTTGATTATGTGTCAATGGAGTGTCGATTCTAGACTATCCTAGGGTTGATTACTCTCTCTCGAGTTATAATCATTAAACCTTAAATTATAAACCCCAATAAAATTATAGAATTTACAATCTCTCAAATCAAAAATTATCCAAAACCCTAATTAGATTTAAAGCACTCTAATAAATTATCGAAACATCACATGGGATCTCTCTCCGCACAATTACCAATATGATTTGTCACAGTTTCTATTAAATCACTTAACTCTCATTAATTCAATTTAATCATTTTTCATTTAGTTCACCCTCTCATTTTATTATCGAATTATGAAAGAAAGCAATCAAATCATAACATTCATCCAATAAACACAATCGACTAAATTACCATTAAATCAAAATAAAATCACAAAGGAGAGTTAGAACATCATCAACATTCTACCATCTATCATCATACCGTCCATCCCAGCTTTATACATGAATAAAATTGAAATGAAAAGGAAATAGAAACTTAGAATGGACAATTAGGGAAGGCAGTAGCTTCAGGAAACCTCCTGATATGGGAAGCACGTTAAGACCGCTTCTTCTTCCTCTTCCTCCTTTCTTTCTCTTCCTCTTTCTCTCTTAGTGTTTCCAAAAGTGGTTACACGAAAAGCTTCCTTCTTTCCTCTTTTGTTGTTCTTTAAATAGTCTCTTATGTTTTGGGTAATCGTAAGTGTCTATGCGTTTGCACAACATAGGCTAAGACAGTGGCTCTACAAGCCACGATAGTGGCTCACATCTAAGTCTTCTATCATGATCGTGCCATGATCGTGGCCTGTAGGGCCACACAGGCTGCCATTCTTGGAGCTTCTATTTGTTATGGCCTTGGTTCGCTCTGAAACTCCTCCGTTCTTTAATGTTGATCCTAAAACATTAGCAAAAATATCAATGTACCTTAAAAATATAAGATTTAAGCTCAAAAACTTGTACTAACCTATAAAACACTTAAAAGCACAAATAATTAACAAACTAACACAATTCTAGCCTAAACACATACTAAATGATCGAATTAACAACTAAAAGATATCAAACTATACCCTAAAACACGATGCAATTTACGCTTAGCAGATCACCATACTTAAACATTTGCTTGTCTATAAGCAAACAAAACAACAAACAAATCAAGAAAACATAAAACACGTATATGCAATAATGAGACAATGGCTTCAACTTAGTGAAACAAATTTAACTATGAACACAATCCTTTAAGTCATTCTAACTTATTAACAAGCTAAATCCATGTCTAAGCACCTTGGACCAAATATACAAACTAATCAAATTTTATTGTTGAGTCTATTCACCTCTATCACTTACATAGGCACACTAATAATCATTCAGTCAAAATAAAAGTGTAGCTATTCCTCAGTAGGTTTTCATGAAAAATCAAGTTGCTAATATGTTTGGTAGGTTTTTAATTGAAAACATTCTTTTTATCAATTTTTTTAAGGACATGAACCTTATCCTTTCATGTGGAGGCAAACATTTATGATGAATGTTGATCCAGTTACTAAACTAAGCCATGTTGTTATTGAATTGCTTGGTTAGAATGTCATTATAGCCTTTTTATATGAAAGCATATATTTGTGATGCGTGTCGATCTAGTTACTTAGTTACATCACATTTTCAACTGGCTACTAGCTCTATTCATAACCCGAAGGCTAGCAGAATAGTTATTTTAGTTAAAATTTGTATAACTTTTTTTAACACTAAATTTTACCTACCTTATTACTTTAACTAATCATTCTTATGAAAAAGTAATAATAATGCCATTTATTTGATTCGGCAAAAATTATAAATGAGTATGGCAAATTCCTAGGATGAATGGACTAACATTGTATCCTAATTAACTAGCATATTTAGCCCTAAGTAACTTAGGTCATTAATTTCACAAGCTAATAAATCTTTGTAACCTAAAAGGCTATGTTTAAGGCTAAATCTATCCCATTAAGTCTTAGCCATTGACGCATTTACATGATTCATAATATGCAACCTAAACACACTAATATAACAATATGCAAAATTCAATCTTAAAGTAAAACACATAACCCTCATCACATTTGCATAATACATTGTCCTTAATATGAGAAGGATACATACAAGCATATAAGGGGGAATGAAACAATATACGGAAGGCAAAATAATAAAATACTAACAAAAATGAAAAGAAAAGGGTTAGACCACAAAACCATTATGGTGACTGAGGTGGTGATGTGTCAGAGGTAGAGTAATAAGTGTGAATTGCATCGTGTTTTACAGCTTAGTTTGATATGTATTTAATTGTTAATTCAATCGTTTAGTATGCGATTAGGCTAGAATTGTGTTAATTCATTAATTATTTATGTTTTAAGTGTTTTATGGGTTAGTACAAGTATTTGAGCTTAATTGTTATATTTTTGAGGTACCTTGATGTGTTTGTTAGTATTTCAGGATTGAAGAATGAAGAAGTTTTGGAGACACTTAAGCCAAAACAACGGCCCATGATCGTAGCACAATAGGCCGCGATCATGACAGAAGAATCAAAGTTAGCCCACGATAGTGGCCCACATGCCATGATCTTGACAAAATCCTAGGACATGGCCCACAATTGTGGTAAGTAGGCCACGATCATGAAAAAGAGGTAAATGTTCTTTTTGCATTAACCACTTTTAGAGAAACCCTAGAGAGAATTATCGAGATATAAAGAAAGAGAAGCTGGAAGAGGGAAGAGGAAAAGAAGTTGACTCGATGTACTTTCCAAATCAGGAGTTTCTCGATATCGTTACCTCTCGTCGTCTGTTCAATTTGTATTTCTTGTTGTTTCAGTTTTATTATTATATAGAATAGGAATAACAATTGATGATAGGATTTTTGGATGTTGATGATGTTCTAAACTCACCTTTGGGGTTTTATCTTTGATTTAATGAAATCCAATTATTTATGTGTTATTTGGATTTATTGTGATTTAATTCTAGACATGCATAATTGGCTAATAAACTGGGAGGGTGAATCGTATGAAAACAATTAAATTGGCCTAATGAGAGTTAGGTGATTTAAAAGAAGAAGAATTAAATCAAATAGGTAAATTATGCGAAGAGAGATCTTGCATAGGTTTCTGATAGTTTATTAGACAACTTTATATCTAATTAGGGTTTTAGATGGGTTGTTAATGGAGAAATTGCGAATTCCATAATCTGATTAGGGTTGATAATTTAGGGTTAATGGTTATAACTCGAGAGAGAGTAATCAACGTTAGGACCATCTAGAACTAATAATCTAGTAATTCATAATCAATTGGGTTAGCGTTAAAGATGGGTAAAATTCCCTTTCTCTCAATTGTTAATTCCTGTAGGTTGATTCTTAAGTATGTGTTGCAACTGCTAAAATACTATTCGTGATTGATTCTTGAATTGATTTGCTTGATTGAATTGCATTCTTATTTTAGTTCGGTTACATTTTGAATTTTTGCGAATTGTTCAAGCCTTAGGTTTTATGATTATATTACCCTCCTTGTGGGATCGACACCTTAGGTACTATATGAACGACCTATGAGCTTGTGGATTATCGAGGTTAATTAATTAAAAATTACACAAATCGACAACCACGATCAAGTTTTTACCGCGTTGCTGGGGAGATGATTAGTTTAATTCTATAGTTTATGACATTTTAGCTAGTTTTTGTTTTATGTTTTGTTATTTCTTTCTATTTTTGAAATCGTTCTCTTGCGTGAACAGAAGAGTTAAGAGAAGATCGAGTTGGTCAATTGAAACCTTAGATTTAGACATCACTCGATTAGAATAATCCATTAGGAAAGCTTCACGTGAAGAAGAAGAAATCTCGAAAGCAACAATAGCCAAGGAATTTTCGCAAGATTTGGACCACAAAGCGAATGAAGGACGTCAATAACAAACTCTTATAAAGTTCATAATACCAGGGTTTAATGTAGCTAACCAAGGAGTAACTAGGCCACCCATACAAGCAACATCTTTTGAAATCAAACCAGCCCTCCTAAACATGTTTCAAAACATAATGTGTAGCTCTATGGACTAACAAATGAAGATCTTAGCGCATATATGGTGAACTTCCATGAAATCTAAGATACCTTTTAGTACCATTAGATGTTGGAAGATGTAGTCAAAATTAGGCTCTTTCCTTTTACCCTTAGAGATAGAGCAAAGGCTTGGTATTATTATCTTAACCCAGTCAATGTCACCACTTGGGATCAACTAGTTCATGCCCTTTTAGACAAGTATTTCCCCTACTAAGACCACAAATCGATCTATGAAGCATAGGAAAGATACAAGGATTTGTAATGAAAATGCCCACACCATAAATTACCCAAGGAAGCAAAAATTCTATAATGGATTAACCCCATATACGAGAGGCACAATTGATGCAACTTCAGGAGGATCATTAATGAGAAAGATGGTAGATGAAGTAGAAGAGTTAATAGAGGAGATGGCAAGTAATAGTTGCCTATAGACAAATGAGTGGAGTAGACATACCATTACTTTTTAAAAACAAAAAGGAATTGTGGTTATTGATCAAATGATGAAGATATAAGCAAAAATTGACAACCTAACTCAATAGCTCAACAACATGAAGGGTTCGTCCTCAGTTTTGGTAAAAGTTGTGCAACTTAAGTGTGAACTCTGTGGATAGATGGGCCATGATATAGTGGACCATTTATTGATGAAAAAAAGCGATCCAGAGCAAGTAAATTATATGGGAGCTCAATATGGATGAGGAGGGGGGAATAATCCCTACTCCAACACTTGTAACCCTGGGTGGAAGAATCACCGTAACTTCTCGTGGACAAACAATGTTGGAAGACAGTTCAGACCTCAAGGATAACCAGGCTTCCAATAAGATAAACCAAACTCAATGGAATCAAAGTTGGATAAGATTTTAAATAAAATTGGAGGCATGGAGGATGCACATAGGAGGCATGAAAGCAAATTTGAGCAAGTCACTAAGAACCATGCCTCTTCAATACATAATTTGGAGGTTCAAGTAGTTCAACTAATGGAAGCAATTTCTACTTAAAATATAGGAACCCTTCCAAGCAATACTGAGTCTAACCTAAAGGAATAGATCATGACCATTTCTCAAACCCAGGAAAAAAATTCAAACACGCAAAGGAAAACAGAGCTAAGGGAGAAAGATAAATAATTATGGAATTTCTTCCAAGTGAGCTCATAATTGAGCCAATCGAGGAATCTCGACCTGAATTTTTATACCCTATTCTAGCTCA
Organism: Erythroxylum cassinoides; assembly: GCA_027478405.1. Classification (NCBI taxonomy): domain Eukaryota; kingdom Viridiplantae; phylum Streptophyta; class Magnoliopsida; order Malpighiales; family Erythroxylaceae; genus Erythroxylum; species Erythroxylum cassinoides. Next base: position 7,111 of record JANIPM010407601.1, on the reverse strand, counting down.
GCGTAAGTTAATTTCAAGTAGGGCGATAAGGAATTATAATGAGGTTAAATTAAACAAGGTTAAAGACATAATAGAACATCTATAAACGAAGCTCACACTAAAGGAATCAAACAAGAAGAAGGTTAAAGAGCGCATAACGGAAGAAAACCCTAACATGGCATAGAAAAAAGAGGACCCAGGGGATTTTTACATTCCTTGCAGTATTAATGGAGTCAACATAGACAGGGCATTCACAGATTTGGGAGCAAGTGTTAATATGATGCCCTATACCTTTAGTAAAAAATTGGGGTTAGGAGAGTTAGAACCCACAAAGATGTTAGTGAAGACGACAGACAGAACAGTTCATTGGCCGAAGGGGATTATTAAGGATGTCCAAATGTAGATTAATATATTTACCTTCCCCACAGACTTCTATATATCGGATATTAGAGAAGATGTGGAAATCCCTATATTCTTTGGACAACCATTCTTGGCATTGCTCGCTCTATAATTGACGTTGACAGGGGTAAACTGACTTTAAAGGTCGGTAAGCATCAAATAACCTTCAAAGTGTCGAAGAAAGACAACAGTTCTCCTTTACCTCCAACTAATATCAAGGAAATCGAACCTCGAGGACAATGGGAAGATATTAGGAATGCATTTAGAAAGAAACGATCGAGAAGAAGAAAGTGAAGGAAGGAGAATCAGAGGGAGAGTGGTATCTAAGGCATGGTAGCTCATGTGCAAATTGTAAGATTGATGACTACATTATCATTTCACGATTTGTTCAAACCACCTTGAGCACAAGAAGAGTTTCGAGCTGCTGACATTAATAGAAGTGCTGCATGGGAGGCAACCCATGGATTGTTAATTTGATGTTATTTCCTTTAATTTTTTAAGATATGTTGAATTTTTTAGTTAGGTTGTTTCATTATAGTAAAATTGGAAAGGCATATGACTTTGACATGAATTTGATGATCAAGGAAGTAAGTAAAATAGAGGTGAAAGGGTCATAAAGAGTTAAGAAGTAATTTCGGAAAAGTGGAGAAGGATAAAAGAAGAGAAAAATCATAAATTGGTGGAAAGATTGTGGCTTGCGATAGGGTAAAAAGGGGACACCGGAATTTCAATTTCAATTTTTACAATTTTACCCTTCATTCACCTATATAATCATTTGTTACTTCATTTTTTCACTCACTTTCATTTTAGCTTTGTCTCTCTAACTTTAAAAGCTCCAAACACTCTCACTTCTCTCTAACCAAATTCCAAACTTCCAATCTCCTCTAACTTTTACCTACTTGTAAGCTAGTATGTCGCGCATTAAGTAGTCAACAAAGCACGATCAATCATTAGAACAAACCCAAGTTATGGGACGAGGGCAAAGCAATAGGGTAGTGGACTTCAGAGTACCCTTCTTAATCTATACAGGGGAGGAAGGCATTTGTTTCCAATCCCTCAATGCTAAACAAATTATAGTCTTGAAATACTTTGATTTTGATACACTTGATAAGCTAAAACTACGGGATAGGGTAGAGAACTTAGCATAAAGAATTCAGTGAGCGAAGTTCATACACTTTCAATATCCTGTCTACCAGGAGCTCACTCTAGAATTCTTCACTTCTTATATTACGAACCTAGTAACCCTAAAGAAATGTGGCTACGGTTACGGGGACGAAACTATGAGTTGAACATTGAAATCATATGCGATATTTGTGGGTTCCCTGAGTCTTTCGTTAGCGATCAGCATGATGACTTTCGTGCTTCTTGCTATTGGAATGAGCTCATTGGGTTAAAGCGATTCGACGCTAAAAATGCTCACAACAAGATCATAAGAACCCATAAGCACTTGTTATTACACAAACTCATGTGTCAACTGGTTTATGATAAATCACAAACTAACAAGTGCTCGACAAAGGAACTTTTTCTTATTGTGGTGTATGGATCATAATATCCAGTGTGCACGTCCACACATATGATGAACGCTATTGTTGCAATTCTATGTAAAAGGAGCAACAATTTGGGTATGGGGTACTTGGTTTCTGCCATTTTTGAGTGTTATGGCATGGACTATAGTGGTTTAACAGTCCACCTCCTAGATTTTCTAAATCATCATCTATGGAGTTCTGAAATCCTTAAGTCCTATAACATGGAACTCTGGAATATCATCCAAAAGACTCATATGAAAATCAGGGCTAGTCAGGCAAGTTTGAGTACATCACTGCCTTAGCAGGCATAATATGACTCAACTAGTAAGGAGTCTGAAGAGGAAGAGGATAGAACCAGGCTAGAAGCAAGGTCTCGATATAATCTTCGTGAACACTAAGGTAGTTACAGATACACTTATGGAGAACTCTAGAAGAGTGAAGGAGATGGGCTGAACTCAACGACGTCAAAGTTGGGGCATATGTCGTATCCATCATTATTTCGAGGCTCAGGGCATCCAATTGCCACCTCCAACACCATCCCCGCCTCCATCACCATGAGGATTTATTTCTAACCCTTTTCCTTTAAATTTAATTTTTATTTTATTTTTTGGTTTAGTTTTACTTTTAATTTATGTCTCTTCTTTCCATGTGTGTTTGTTTGTTTCCTTCTCACATTGAGGAATTGTGTTGTTTAAGTGTGGGGAAGGTTATGTGATTTGCTTTAAATGTCAATTTTGCATATTGTATGATAGTCTATTAGGTTGCATTTTATGAATTGTGTCAATGTGTCAATGGCTTAGATGGATTGAAATTGATTTATTGTTGAACATAGTTTATTAGGTTATTAGCTCGCAAAATTAGTGAATTGGGTTCTTTGGCTAAATATGCAAGTTAATTAGGATTTTGTATGAGTTTGTCACCTTTTAAATTGTCACACTCATTCATAATTTTAGGTCTTTCGACTTAAGTAGCTCTACTAGTATTTTTTTCATGAAAACAAGTAGTTTAAGCAACAAGGTAGGCAATAAAAAATTTTGTTTGTTAATTTTAAATTAATTATTATTTTGCTAGCCTTTGGGTTGTGAATAAAGCTAATAGCTAGTTGAGAATGTGATGTAGCTGAGTAACTGGATCAACACATATCACAAATGTGTGCCTTCATATCAAAAGGCTATAATGACGTTTCAACCAAGCAGCTTAATAAAAACATGACTTAGTTGAGTAACTAGATCGACATTCATCACCAATGTTTGCCTTTGCATAAAAAGACTAAGTCTATGTCTACAAAAATTATAAGAAAATGTTTTCTAATAAAAACCTACAGAATTTGTAAATAGCTTGACTTTTCATGAAAACATACTTAAAAGTAGTTACAGAATTTGAATGAACAAAGAATTATTAATGTGTGGGTGCAATTGAAAGGGTGAATATTTTATCACTTGGGTCTTGATTAATATGTATATTTAGTTCAAAGCCCCTAGATGCAAAATTTTCATGTTAATGATTTGAAAGAACTTGAATGATTATGTTTAAAATTAATTTTTTTTCATGAAGTTGAAATCATTGTCTTATTACTGCGTTGTGTGTTATGTGATTTTGTGTGTTTGTTATTTTGTTTGCTTGAGAATAAGCAAACGTTTAAGTGTGACGATGTTGATAAGTGTGAATTGCATCATATTTTAAGGCTTAGTTTGATATGTATTTAATTGTTAATTCAATCGTTTGGTATGTGTTTAGGTTAGAATTGTGTTAGTTTCTTAATTATTTACATTTTAAGTGTTTTATAGGTTAGTATAAGTCTTTGAGCTTAATGTTTGAGGTACCTTGATGTTTTTGTTAGTGTTTCAGGGTCAACATCGAAGAACTGAAAAGTTTCAGAGACACTTGGGTTGAAACAACGGCCCACAACCGTGACATAACGGGCTACGATGGTAGAAGGCTTAGATGTGGCCCACAATTATGGCATACAAGGCCACCATTGTGACCTATGTCGGGCATATGCGTAGATACTAAAAAAACATCAAGTTTTGAGGGATTTTCAGTCCTTTTGAACCTCAAAAAAGAAAATCCTAGGACTGCTCAGAACACAAAATGTATTTAAAAATAAGACAAAGAGGCAAAGTAGCTTTTTGCATCAACCACTTTTAGAGAAACCCTTGAGAGAATTATTGAGAGATAGAGAAAGAAAATAAGCAAGAGGGAAGAGGAGAAGAAGCCAACTCGACGTACTTCCCAGATCAGGAGTTTTCAGACATCGCTGCCCCTCATCTATTTCAGTTTTATTATTGTATAGAATTGGAATAATAGTTGATGATAGGATTTTTGGATGTAGATGATGTTCTAAACTCACTTTCGAGGTTTTATCTTTGATTTAAGGAAATCTGATTATTTATGTGTTATTTGGAGTTATTGTGATTGAATTTTAGACATACATTATTCGATAATAAACTGAGAGGTGAATCGAATAAAAAATAATTAAATTAGGCTAACAAGAGTTAGGTGATTTAATAGAACAAGAATTAAATCAAATCAGTAAATTGTACAATGAGAGATCTTGCATAGTTTTTCGATAGTTTATTAGACAACTTCAGATCTAATTAGGGTTTTGGATAGGTTGTTAATTGAGAAATTGTAACTTCCATAATCTGATTAGGGTTAATAATTTATAGTTAATGTTTATAACTCAAGAGAGAGTAATCAACCTTAGGACCATCTAGAACTAGTAATCTAGTAATTCATAATCGATTAGGTTAGCGTTAAAGATAGGTAAAATTTCCTTTGTCTCAATTGGTAATTCCTATAGGTTGATTGTTGAGTGTGTGTTGCAACTGCTAAATTATTATTTTCGTGATTGATTCTTGAATTGCTTTGCTTGATTGAATTCCATTCTTATTTTAGTTCCGTTACATTTTTAATTTTTGTGAATTGTTCAGGCCATAGATTTTAGGATTATATTATCCCTCCTCGTGGGATTGACACCTTAGGTACTACGTGAACAACCTAAGCGCTTGCAAATTATCGAGGTTAATTAATCAAAACTTACACACATCAATAACCATGATCATAAAGACCAAATGCGTTTGATGTCGAGTTGACTTTCCTATCTTATAATTGATTCAGAGAGAGTAAGAGAATTAGTAGGGCAATGCATTCCAAATCATTGATATTTATCTATGGAAATGAAACAACTTTAATTGTATAACAATTTATATCTACCTTAAACATGCTAATTTATGATCATTAGCTCGACCTTGTATCATTGGACATTTAGTCGGGATCAATTATGAGTAGCCCGCTTCCACCCTTTTCATTTAACATCAGTTTTGTAGCTGTAAGTAAGCTACAAATTGCAAAATGATCATAAGGACAATATTGATAAAATTATGAAAACCAATTAAGCTCAATAATGTCCTTTTTTTAGTGAACTGTAAGTAAAATAAGGAATAACAAAGTCTATGAATCTTTCATAGAATCCAGTAGTTTGTCTGGTAAGAGGGTGAGTTGTTCTCTTATTGGCTATTCCTCATTCACCCTTATCTCCTCTTCTTCTTTAGCTTCTTGAATAGAGACTTTCATAACTTCCTCAAACTTGATGTCTGTTATCATTTGTTCTTCATCCTCTCGTTCCTTCAAAGATTCGAGCACATCATTAATCATGTTGAATGTCACTTGGTCATCACTAATCCAAATGATGAGATTCTCTTCATGGACATCTACCCAAGTTTTCTCGATGTTCAAGCATGGTATACCAAGATCTAGGGAATAATAAGGAGGGTTGTCATTCTTTTCTTCATCATCTTTCTTCATCTTTTGGTCTTCTACAAGATAGGGTTCAGCTTGATTTCCCGTTGGTTTTTCTTGCACTTCCCCATTTCTAAGTTTCAGAGCCTCATATTGTTCTCGTTGATGTCATTCATATTGCTCAGAGAGTCTTCCACACTTCTCTTACAAAATTTACGAGAAAGTTGTCTCATTTGAATCTCCAGGTTGTGAATAGAAGAGGCATTATTTTCTGTTACTTGATCAAATTGCACTTTTAATCTCTTTTAAGTCTCTTCTATGTCTTTTAGCTTAACCATGATTTTGTCCAATTTGGAATCCTATGAATTGGACTCATCTTACTAAAATCCTAATAGGTCTTGATGTCCCATGTGAGTAATCACATTATTAGACCAATAGAAATTTAGGTGGTTTTGCCACTTCGAAGTGTACGTGTTCATATGAAGATCATGATTTCCTAACTAAATTGGGGCTCATTAAAATCCACAAGAGTCCTTTTCTCCCTATAATATATATCCTCCATGATCGTTCTTTTCATCTCTTCTTGATATTTAATTTTTTGGATTCTCCATCGCTAACTTGTGATGTCCAAATCAATATGTTTTTAACTTTTCGCCCAAACTTTTGAAACATTTTTTTTAAATAGAGGATGGTGAAAAAGCCTTAGACTACAAGAATTAAACTAATATATGCCTCCCTGACAACAGCGTCAAAAACTTGATTATGTCGTTTGAGCTTTAAAACTTATAAGACCTCAAATATCGCAAGAGCACGGGTCACGATTGTAGTATAAAAGGTGTCAATCCCATGAGGAGGTGGAATAATCTAATACTAAAATCTACAGGTAAAAGGATATGAACCTTAAAATAAACAATGCAAAACAAAGTAATCACAAGAATTGAATTCAACCATTTAAATCAGAACTTAAACATGAAAATATTAACAAGTGACCAATATGCAATCACAATAGAAATTAACCTAAGGAATTTACCAATTTATGAGAAAGGGGATTTTACTTATAACTAATGCTAACCTAATCGATTATATGTTAATGGAGTGTCGGTTCTAGACTATCATAGGGCTTATTACTCTCTCTCGAGTTATAACCATTAAACCCTAAATTATAAATCCTAATCAGATTATGGAATTTGCAATCTCTCATTTCACAAATTATCCAAAATCCTAATTGTTGGATCCCGAACTTTTCTTAGAATTGCGAGTTAAAATTTGACATGAAATGAGAAATTGGTGGTGAATTAGTCATGTGTAAAGGAAAAGAAAATTCATGATTTTGAATGATTATGTGTAATGTTCTATGTGAGCAAATTCTAGTTTGAACAAATTGAAATGATATTTTGAGATTAATACATGAAATGGGTGTTTTTGAGTTTAATGAAATTGATGTGAGGTTTTGGGTAAATTTGTAT
>JANIPM010407590.1:0-12830 GCA_027478405.1 Erythroxylum cassinoides | reverse complement strand
TTCTTAATATTTTTACAAACCAATCACTATCAATAGTAATGGTAATTATTCCTTCTTCTTAACTAACCATCATAATTATAATGATAATATCTATTCTCATTCTTTACTATATTTGTTCCTATTCCTATTATCATTTTTCAATACGAACCAACCGTATCCTAAATTCTATTCTAACTTATCCCCTTTTACACTACTTGTCGAGTTCTCTTTAAGTGGTTATTATTAGAGTTCAAATGCTTATACACTTAAAAGTGGTGTCGATGAACATGTTTCGAAAACAATTCAGAAGGGGCAGTATGAAAAGAATAAATTTTATAATAAAGATATTTTATGCATTAATCAAGTTATAAATTAAAGTTACCTGGAATTTTATCAAGTTATAAATAAAGGTGATCTTGACTGCTAAAAAACTTTTATTTTTCTTTGTTACATACAGAGCAACCATTTATAATCAATTACAGGCAGTATCAAAATGCAAACAAGCAAGCAAGTAAATGTGCCCCTCAAATCTTCTGTCCATTTTCTCCTGTCCTACCCTGTTCATTTTGCATCTGAGTCATCCACTTATGTAGGACTCTTATCATGTCCACTTTGCATCTGAGCCATCCACTCATGTGGGTCCTACATGAGTGGATGACTCAGATGTAAAATAGACAGGGTAGGACAGAGGAAAATGGACAAAGAATCAGCCCTCGTAAATGTGTGCCAACTATATAAAATAAACTTATTATATATGGTTGAATAAAGCCCAAAAACCTTTTTAAGTGATAAACCACATAACAAGCACAGACTGCCGAAACATTATAATCATCAAAGGTCCATCAATCACACAACTAAATTAATGAGTGTCCGTTGAAGAAGTCAGAACTCAGAAACAACAATAATAACCGGCAATGATGATTTGAACCTGTAAAGAAGCAACAATCGACGATGAATGATTGGGAGCCCCAGAACAAGCAACAATTAACAACAATGAATGACTTACTAATATCAGTGAAAAAACCACGGAGAATATCAATTCCTTTTACTTTAAATGATTCAATATCGTTTGGAAAAATCTCAAGAGGTGTGGTTGAATGACAAGGGCTTCATCCACCTTTAACTAAAAATCAGGGGTTCAATCTTTGACTTTAAGTATAGAACAGTCTTAAATTTTTGAGCCAGCTGTCCCATCCTGTAAGGAACCTTTCTATCAGTGAGGGGATTAATCATTAGTCCGTCAGTGAATACCCTGATCAAAGACCAAAAAATATACTCCCTCCGATTCATAATAAGTGTCGTTTTAGATACATTTTAATTATTCAAAATAAATGTCATTCTTGACGTTATATGCATGTTTATAATTTTTCTTTCAAAATTAACCTTTCATTTCTCTCTAATCTTAATTATACAGATCACAATTTCAAGACAATTTAATATGCAATTTCTTTCACATGCTAATTAATAAGGGTATATTTATAATTTCATTAACTTTTTTAATAAACGTGTATTTTTCTAAAACGACTTTTATTATGAATCGAAAGGAATATGTCGTTTGAAAAAAGATTGACCACAAAAAGTAAGGTGCGTCTCCCAAGTCCCAATCGTGTTCAAAAGACTTCGAACACACTGCAACTCATCGGCTAATGATTGCGATGCACCCTTCAGAATAACGGAGACAAAACTCTAACCGCGCTGACAAGTCTTGATTCATTAATACCATTAACAATTTGAGTGGCTAAGAATAATCTAAATATCTTAGGGTTAAAGAGGCAAAAATATAATAAAATTGCAACGAAGGCAGAAAACACGACCTCCGTCTTGATAGTCACTTAGAACAAAGTAAACACCAAATCCCATTTGACCCCTTGAATTGGTCAAGTAAAGGTGCAGAGGAGAACAAGAAGTCATTATAGCTCAATAGCTATGAAATAATGGCAATTCTATTATTTCCAAAGGAAAAGAGCAAATTACAAAAGCCACTTTCACGACAATGTTCCTATCCACCTTCGCCGCAATGTTTCTATCAATCATATCAGTCCCAACAATCACAATTTTCAAGCTTTCGACATCACAACTCAGGACTTGGCATCACCATGTTTCATATACTTCCTGTCAACTCCTGGAAGTCCAAGGCCTCCTGCTGCCCTATCCCAACTTGCCCTCCAGCGGGGAAAAGAAAGAGTATGCTTGTGGCTAGACAATGTGCAAAACTTATATACCACCTATCCAACAAAGGAAAATTCTAATCGAGTCTTTGCAGCAAGGACAATGGCCACTGATTCAGTAACCAAAAGGATTTCATCCAATGGATATGTCTGATCAATGCAAGCAACTGACAAGACTTTACAAGCACAAGAATTTACTTGCTAAAAGCCGAGCCGAGTCCTGTCTGAGTAGTAAATAACAGCAATCTGGAAAATAACCACCTGCTAATTCTTGAATTGTTATTTTCAAACTAGCACTCTTAGTGCGGCAAAATAAAATAACTTTCAGGAGGAAAACAGAGACATCCAATGCAAAACTTAATATATCAACCTACCAAACACAGATAATTCCTCTTTTCAGACTGTAATAATAGAGTTGCAGAATAGTGTCAAATTTCTTTTCCTTTTTCTTCCGTGTAGGAGATGGGAAAGAAAACTAATGAACAAACAAGTTAGCGAAAGTAGCTTGGCTCACCTTCTCGAAAAGCCTAAGGGAAGTCACCTTCCTTGAACCACTCTGTAATTGAGTATCAGATCATCAGGTTTCTTCCATATGTAAGCTCGCACAGTTGCCAAGCTCATGTCTGGAGACAAAACCTGGAAGATATTAACTGTCATTTAGTAGTGTTTTAATGCATAAGTAGAAGTGGCCTTCGATTTGAGTACAATTTCAATAGGGTACAAAGACGATTTTAAGGTAGGTACATATATCTAAGTTCAAGATACATCAGGTATGCTCACTGCCAATCCTCCATCAAGAAAAACTCCTGGGTTCAACCATTGCCCATCTTTCAGGCCCTAGTTTAACACCAAATAACCACAAATAGAGTGATATAATACTGCAAAATCTTGGCCACTCTTACTACTTTACATTCAAGGTGCACAGTTTGAAAAATAATAGCTCAAGAAATAATTAACAGCATAAACTGTTTGATAAATATTACCATTATCCAACAAAAATTTAGCTACATCTAAAGCATTTTAACATTAAAAACAGAATTCCACCCACCTGGTTATTGCACAAGATCTCAATATTTGGCCTAAGCTTTTGCCAAGGCTTCAATCCAGATCGGAAAGATGCATCTCCAACCGCAGAATGCTGTAACTGTCCCCCACTAGGAGCAAATGTTCCATCAGGATTAACACTGTCCAATGGTTTGTCAAGGACCATTTTTTCTACTACATAATTGACAACCTGAAGAAAAAGGTGGAACACAGTAAATAAAGCTGTAGGTCTTCAATAAAATCTCAAGAGGAAGTTTTAAATTTGTTAAAGTCAGCAGCACTTTAGAAATGTTTGAATTTGCACAATGTATTACTTTGGAGAATATACCTAAACCAAGCTACTATGTAACAGGAAGTGTTATATAGACACATGCATACAGAAAGTAAACATGCAGACAAATCTCCAAAGGCATACCAACTATTTCAATATATAACCTAAATGGCACATGAAAACCCTAAATAAGAAGGAATTGCTGAAATGTTTTCACTAAGTTGAGCCAACTTAATAATTTAGGAACTATTTTGTTAAACTGGTTTATGTGGCATATTCTAACCGGACAGGAATGGCACCTGGCATGTTGATGTGGTATTCCTGATGTACTTAATGATGTCTCTATGGTGAAAATCTATATGAAGTAAATACAGAATACATGTCTTTCTTACTGAACCAAACTTACTTTATGTATCCTCAGTATGCGAGGTGCACTTAGTTTGCCTTGCGTGAGAATTTGGAAAGGAGAGCCTTCACATGGATGTAGATAGAAACTACACCTACAGAACGTGAAGTGTCTAGTTAAATCTGCCACCGTAAAAGCAATAATATGTTCCTTTTGCTAAACCATACACAGTTCAGCAGAAGTACAAAATATCTTAAGAAATTCTTCACGTCTGATGAATAAAAAGATTTTGAAGAAAGGACACCAGGAAGAAATGCATGCTTCTTTTGCTAATCATTAACAAAGGAAAGATGGTATTGAAAATACTTGGAATTTTCTCTTGGGGGCAGGCGATTGTTCAACACACAATCCAGACACCACCATGGGAAGTCTTTCTCATCTTCAGTACCATCTAAATCAGTAATTTTCTTTCTCCAAGGGCCACCTTGAGAGCCTTCAGTGACAATAGAAGGAGGGGAAGCTGTAGAAAATTCAAATGGAGGATACACCACAGCATCATTATCAGCACCATCCACCTCAACCCTCGAATGAGTAAGACTTCTAGGAGGAATTTCCTTTCCAACTAATAAATCCCCATTAGCAGAAACTTGTGTTCCAAGTCTTTGTTTTCTTTTGACTAACCAATGAGCCAATAAGCCTTTAAGTGTTTCACGAGCTAGATTCACCTATGAACATTGAACCAATTCGGTAGGTAGTTCAAATAAAACTGAGGACACAATTCTGATTCAAAATCAAAATATTGCAATAAAGCACTTCAGAGGACCATACATAAATATGCAGGCAGACATTAATATGCAAATCCATGTGTAACAAGAATACATAATTACAGAGCTTAGACAATAAAACCTAAGCTTCATGGTCTACACTAACTGGAGACAGCACTTACAGATATCAGCTCCAGTCCTTGGGCACTATAACTATGATGTTAGGAAGTCTGTCCCATTTCTTTTATTCTTCGGGTAAAAATCTCATGAATCAAAATCAAAGGGCATCCCAGGAATTTCTCTCAAATTTCCACCTTTTAAGGCTATTCATTCCTACCTAAGAAGAGTATATATCTAACAAAACAAAATGGAAGGATTTTTAGACCCCTTGACATTCCCTACAGAAGTTCGGTCAAATCCTTGAGCTCTGGCAACGGGTTTTACTGATTTACCTTATCATCCTCAGGTTTCCCAGAAATGTTGAGGTCTGCAGAATACATCTCCGCAGAAAAACATTGTGGTGTATCCAAATGAACAGACAAACTTCCAAGCCTGGTATCCACAGTGAACCATGCAGGAATACTCACCTAAACCATTAAGATAATCAGTAGTTAACAGAGCATCCTAGTCAAAGAACCCATTTTAGATTATTCTCAGTGATTCGACATGTACCATTTCAAACAATTGTTCCTTCTTATCCTCAAATGAGACCTGAAGGAAGAGAATACGTGAATTATGAGCATTAAAAGTAACAGTGTTATACCAAACCTGAAACTAAGAATACATACATAGCTATTATTATCCCCAGAAACCCAATGACACTATAATTCCAAAAACATAGTCATAGCACTCTCAAGAACAGAAAAGCAGAAGGACGTTTAGATGGCAACCTTTCCATAGTCCTCAATTACAACACCCCTTGTAATCTCCCACAGCTTCACTGAGCCATCAGTATCCTACCAGATAGGTATTAGAAGTAAGTCATCTATAGGCATCAGCTTCGAAATATATCAGAACTCATGCATGAAGGCAAAAGAGCAATTCTTACCTTTGTCAAAACATGCCTTCTATTATTTAATATTTCATGCTGCACTATTGCTGGAGTTCCTTGGATGGTTAATGTTGGTTCTTTATATACAGGAACCTACAACAAAAGTATGCCAACCAATCATATGCAAGGGAGAAAGTGCTAACAAACAATTTTTACTTGACAAGAATGAACCCTCATCATATAACTTCATCATCAAAATAAAATATCTTTGTGGCTAGTAGGTGAGGGTGTGGGGATAAATTACCAATAAATAGACTTAAAAGTATCAAGAATTTTGGAAAAATTTTCCCCTCCATCGATTATTTGAACAGATGCTAAATGTGTGAATGAAGTATAGATATACTTATCTGGATCAGTTAATAAAAAGGCAAAAATGGCACACTGCAGCCTCACTTTCAAATAATACTACCATAATAAATACTTACTGGTGTAGATCCTTCCAAGGAAACCCTTGCCCTGGAGAAAGAAAGGTTTCCAGCCAAGAAAGAACACCCTTTCTGAAAGACCTTCTGTGGACTCTGCCCTTCAGCAGGCCATCTGTTAACTGAAGAATCTGTTGTTGCAACCCATATGCTTTCATCATGTAGTGCCAACTGAAGAATAGGATGCTCCTTTGTGCAAAGTAAAATACTCTCCCTTGTTAACAAGTCTGTCAAGTATAACTGAAGGTATAAACAGAATGAGTATCAAAATTTTGACCACTCAAGCAAAAACTGTAAGAAACGGAATAACATGTTGCAGAAAGGTTTTTGCATTCATTATGTTTGGAAAAGATTATACTTACAGAAGAGTCCCTCCCACCACTATAAACATGACTAAATGTTGGTGTGCTAGCAAGTGCCCAAACTGAATCCGTATGCACTGCATACGAATGCACACATCGTTGCTGACCAAGATCCCATAATCTACAACATGAATCAATAAAGATTTTGTTCTTCTCTTCTTGTGTTGAAACAAAGATAGATACATTACAGTAAGAAGATAGTTCCAAAATATACACCTGATCATTGAATCAGAGGACCCAGATAAGCAAAACCTGCAAAATGTTATTCAAGAAGCCATTTTTAGCTTCAATCACAGAAACTGACAAGACAACCAAAAAGATTGGCTGTACCAATGAGACCAGGAATCTTCCTAAACTCAGAAAACTGTTATTGAACTCCTTTTGCTTATATTTTCAGTTAGCATCATTTTGCAGAGGAGTAATAATCCATGTAGTATTTCAATTACCATTTTAAACTGTAATAGGATTAAAATAAAATATACACTAAAATTCCTATAGTCACCAGAGTGATAAAGCAAACTTAACCAATGACAATTTAAGTCAATTCATTTGCAGGCTTAAATATGTCTCAAAATTTTCTCTTTAGCTAGCAGCATCTATTGGCATTAGCAACGTCAATATCAGATAGGACATTAAAAATTCAGGTGCTTAATTCTAGATCATTCTTCAGTCTCCACTCTATTTGGCAACCCAGGATCACAATATGTTCCCATTTATCCAACCATCATAGATTTCATTGTTTCCAAGAAAAAGCATCAAGGAGATAAAGAAATAGAAAGGCACTCCTTTTTGTTCCCCCTCATTCAAAGCTGCACACAATTCATGCTACTAAAAGTCAAACACATCTAATGTTAAAAACCACCTCTTGCTTCATATAGTAAGTGTAAACATGACATTTTTGTTATCATCTGAACATTTTCGAAAGCATTTACAGATACCATTACACAGATCAATCACATACTAGATAAGATTAACGTGAGTGCTACAAAGGCAACTAAAAAGGCCAAAAACATATGACATAAACCAGAATAATTAACACCAAACTGACAAGCATAGCCAAAGAAAGACAAAAGGACAGGAGAGATGACTTAAACCATTCCACAACTTGTCATCAACATACGATGTTGACATAGATGAAGAGTGCATTAAGCCAACCTGCCAGTAGAATCCAGAAGCAAAGCTCTAACATTATCGGTATGCCCTCTTAGTTTCATAGTCTTTGAACCGCTTCTCGGGTCCCAAACACGAACAACCTAGACGAATCAGGACAAGATAAGAAAATCAGGTCTCAATGTATTCTGTTTATTTCTTTTTCCTAAACATTAAATCTGCTAAGTGTAGAAACATGAAATTGCAATTGTTAACTTAAAATCGGAGTTACCTTCTCTGTCCCACCAGAAACAAGTATTGATCCACTGTCATTCATTGCCAATGCATAAACAGACTCTTTATGTCCCTTGGCAGTGGTTGGGACATATCCATGGGACTGAGTTGAATGACCCGAGATGCTGTTGCTTGAACTGATTGAACGTAAACTTGTAACAGGCAATGAACTATTAGAACCATTGACACCATTAGGGCATTCATCTTCCCCTGCATCACTTGACTTAGAGTTCGTGGCAACAGCAGCTTCAACGTCCCATATGAAAACCTCCCCACCAAGGCCACCAGAGGCAACTATATTGCTCTAAAATGCATGACACTAAATGAAGGTCAGGAAATGGCATTGATAACAAATCAGATCAGACCATATCATACCAACACACAACAAGAGTGAATCTACCAGAAGAGATAGTTAAACTTAACATTATCAAATGCAAGGAAGGAACCTTTCATACAAGCAGTTCATAAGATCCACAAAAAGTTTCACATAGAAATTACATTTTTTTCAGCTGCTGCTAGACAAGTTACATAGTCAGAATGCTGACGTAGTGTCCTGATACAAGCTCCATCTGATAAGCAATTCCACATCTGGTTTATCAAAAACAACAAACATCAGCAATTAGTAACAAAATAATTGTAAGAAGACAATCAATAGCCAGGATTGCAAACCAGAAATAACATCACAGATACAAAACCTTGAGGGTAGTGTCTGAAGAGCAGGAGACAAGTGTGTTATCGCCAGCAAGCACAGCATCATTTACCTACATAACCAGATAAACTAACCTATAATCAACTAGATCTCAAATAGCCACTGCTAAGCGAACAAAATTACAAACTAAACTGATTTTCACAATTTAAGGAAGCTTGAAAAAGTTTTCCACACCAATCAAAAAGTAAAAAAGTTTTTCTCTCCAGAGAAATTTCTGGAACCTGGGCACCTAACATTCAATACTAGAGTATTATGTGCATTCTTTTCAGTTCTAATACCAGCTAAATTGCTCAACCACCGTACCATCCAACTAAAATTCCAGAGCAATCACCTAAACAATATATTTCAATGGACAAGATAAATATTTCAACATTTAAAAGATCCAAATTAGAGGAATACTACAGAATAGTGAAAAATAACACAAAAGCCCCTTTACCATTCTGTATAAAGCAATCACCTAAACTATATATTTCCTGGACAAGATAAATATTTCAACATTCAGAAGATCCAAATTAGAGGAATAGTACACAATAGTGAAAATAACACAACAGACTGAAGATTTACCCAATCCACATGTGATTCAAATGTTGCAGAACAAGTTGCAGAATCTATATCTAATGTCCATCTCTTCAACGTGCCATCACGACTCCCAGTGAAGATGAAATCATACCCAGACTTTAATACAGCCAAACAATTGACGCCAGCACAGTGCTGCATTAGAAATGTTAAGTTAGTGACAAATTTGACAAAATATTATAACAGGTTCAAAATGCTTGACCATAACATAAGCATCGTAAAACCTCATGACCTAACATTAATCTAGGGAAACATTTGGTAGAAAAGTTTGTAAATGCATAAGCAACCAAATGAACAAATAAGAAAAAAATTGAGAACATAATAACAAGATTAAAAAAAAAGTATACACAGGTAAACCAACTAGCAACAGAAGCTCCTTGAAATAAAGAAATTGGCAAACATAAAAAGTAGCAGCATATTTACTTCAAACTCTAGGATAATCAACCCAAAAAAAACTAAAAAAGAAGTTGACAGACAGCCTCACCTTTCTATCATCAGCATCAGTCAACACATATGTTAGCCTCTTCTCCTTACGCGTGCGAACAGAATTGGATGTGTTTCCTGCACTGCCCACGCGGTGCATTGCTATGATCCCTAAAACAAGAATGAAAGCACCGAATCAATCCCTAAGCATACAAAAAAAAAAAACAGCCATCACACTGTCCTAGCATGCATCAGTCTAATACTGATAACAACGACCTCCGAGTTGGAAAGTGTCAAAAGGGCTGGGAAACCAATAGAAAATTCCAAAATGGATTGAATCATGCGCAAAAGATAATCAAGAATCAACTGTAAAAATCAGTCTGCAAACTATACAGATTGGAAAAGATAAGCGAATCTATTAACACGGATTATGAAAACAACTCCTGTAGAAATCCCCAATCCTCACGAATTCCCACCTCCTAGTTAAAGCCTCATATATAGTATCCCAATCACGCACAAAACCACCCATAACTAGAAACATAAGAGTCGTAGTAAATTTTTCCTTTCTATTTCCTTAAGATTGCCAATAAATGCGATCAGACTCTAATTTAACGGAAAATAAGAAAAAGCATAGACGACGGAGAAGCGAATTGGGAACATCATAACTTGCCTAAATTTCCAAGGCCAGAGAAAGAGTAGGATCGATGGCTGAAGAGAGAGAGACAGAGAGAGAGTGTGTGAGCTTAGAGTTAAACCCTAGAGAGAGGAGTTGGTTACTGTCTTTTTAGTGTCGTTTTGTGATGGCTGCCGTCGAGTGTTACACAGCAGCGGAGAGACTATAGAGAGGAGCAAGAGATTTGACAAACACTAATCAAATCGCACACAATTTTTCGTTTTCCGGTTTTAAAATTTTGTTTCGCTTCTCCTCGGACAACGGAACGGGGAAGTGAAGTGATGAAGAAATGTAAAAGTCAAAGGTTCATAAAAATTTGTAACTGATCTTCTCTCGCTACCTCATTCCTCAACCGATACGGCGCAGTTTGGGAGAAGAATTTTGTGAAAACGTAACTCTGCGTAGTTTGTAACCTTCCGTAACTTGGGGTGTAAAATGTTCTTTTAATCTATTGGGCGTAGACAGGTGTATTATAAATTTTAATATATTGGATTTATCATTTGGTGTTACATTAAGTAAAGAGGTGATGATACCCCTTTTTTTATATATATCCTCGCATAAGGTCAAGTTGGAGAATATTTAAATTGAAACAATAAAAATTAATATCATACTCTGAAGTCTAAAAGTAGATTGAGTATATATGGAGAAGTAAAAATGTATTTTTGAATCTTAATTTTATATTAAAATATAAGTTAAATATTATATTCGAAAGTGTAAAAAGTATATTTTTAATCTTAATATATTTATTAAAATAAAAGTTAGGGTCTGATATTTTAAGGCTTTCTCAATTTAAATTCTAAAATGATGGAACACTTAATAAGATTATTTCTCTATTAATCATGTGCTATATTAGTATTAACGTGATACTATATTTTTTATTTTTTTAATGTCTACGTGGGTCCAATTGTACAATATGATTTTCACGTAATAATATAAGACGTATTTTTGTTTGGATTATATTAAGTATCTTGGCTTAGCCGAACTAATTCTAAGCTCCTAATACTTCCCCTAAGAGCTTTAAAGGATGTAAACCTAGAATTATAAGATCCTTCAGGTTCTTACATAGCCTGTACATTTCTACACATAAAGAGTCTTCACATACTTGATTATTCAGCTGATGATTGATCACTGGCCTTCTCTTGCTCAACATCAGGTTCTTATCAGTCTCTAGATTCACTAGTAGCTCCAACTCTCACACTACCGCTGGAAGCGAGGCGCTCGTAATTGATCTCATCAAGAAACTTTTTACCTAAGAGGCTAGAGGATCATCAACAGAAACATTTCCTATTTCTTTTTTTTTTACGTGACTCAAACTCAAGACCTCCTAGAAATGAGAGTCTTAAGTAAGGAGCTGAAACAATTTCCTATGTATTTTAATTGCACTTAAATCAATATTAAACAAACTATTCGCAATACTAAGTTTGTATCCACGTTTTCTTCCATGGTTATTTGGGCGGTGGTAGTAGTTGAATGCTAATGGTTTTAGAGTAAGGAATTTAGGTGGGAGAGGCCTGGATAGTGAAGGCAGGGTGACTTCGAATGGCAAGTATAAGAAGTTGTAGACATGAAAAGACGACAATAAATAAACAGTCAAACCAAGACTTAGAAGCTTAGACAATAGTGACTTTTCTATATCTCGGGGTGGGGAATTTGGTTGTGTAAGATTTGGGATTTGTGATATGAATGACCAATTGCAACTTATAAGAATTGTCAATAATGAGCTAACAATTACCGATAATGATGAACCCGATCTTGACACAAACCTAAATATTGGATCACAGTCAAGTCCTAAACCCTCTATCAATAACATTACTGGATCAAAAACGTAAGCATAGTTAGGGATGTTCAAAAAAACCCGCAAATTTGTAAATCAGACCTGAATCGTATGAATCAAACATATAAATAAGGTTACTCAAACTTAAGTTTAGGTTCGGTTCGAACCGAACTTAAAAGATCAGATTTATGGTTCAGATTCAGGTTTCTAACTTGCAGTTCTAGATTAACCGAACCTAAATCGAACCTAAACCGAATCTATACCAGATTAATCGAACCGAACCTGATTTATAAGTTTAGGTTTAAACTTAAATATGAAACACTCAAAAAACCTATCATATATTTAGATATAATTTAGATATAATTTATAAAAATATTTTATTATTAACATTTTAATTGATAATTTATTTTAAAGAATAAATAAATTGAGTTGTCTTTAAATCTATTATGTATATACATAAAATAAATAAAAATATTTTCATAATGCTTATGAGTCAATACTTCTACTTCAAATAATAATTAATATTGTCAAAGTTATTAATCGAATTATTAAACTATTAATGGAAAAAATTTATTGACTAAAATAATAGAATCATGTAGAGATTAATTAAAGAAATTAGTAAGTGTAAAACACATTTATTAAGAAATCCTACAATTTTAGTTTTTTAAGGTACATATATTAGCTTAGATATTTATGAGATATTATAAACATTAAACAATGTTTAATAGTTTATCTTTTTTTTCTAGTATGGATCTTTTATAAGACATTGTTTAACTTATTTTTACTTTGCTTGGGTTTAACATATTGGATTAATCTTTGATAAATTTCATATGCATACTTTTATGAATAATTTGTATTTGTTTTCACCAATTATTTTTATAATTT